>CAUYPK010033621.1:0-16972 GCA_963574355.1 Loris lydekkerianus
TTCACATTTCTATTATAGTTTTTTTTTTTTAATTTCTTTTTTTTCCTCTTATTTTTTTTAAATTAAATCTTAACTGTGTACTTTAATGCATTTATGGGGTACAATGTGCTGATTTTATATACAATTTGGAATGCTTACATCTAACTGGTTAACATAACCTTCACCTCACTTCTTTGTTGTGATGAAACACAACAAAGAAAATGTAGGACTTTCATAGCTAGAAGTAAATGCCTGGCTTCAAAACTTCAAAGAACAGGCTGACACTTTTGTTAGGAGCTCACGCAGCTGATGACTTTGAGTTGAAGCCAATGCTCATTAACTATTCTAAAATTCCTCATTCCCTTAAGAATTATGCTAAATGTACTCTGCCTGTGCTCTATAAATAGAAAAACAGAGACTGAACAACAGCATTAACTGTTTATAGCATAGTTTACTGACTGAATATTTTATGCCCATTGTAGAGATCTACTACTCAGAAAAAAAAAAAAAGATTCCTTTCAAAATACCACTGTTCATTAACAATTCACCTAGTTGTTCAAGAGATGGGAATTGTAGAGGGAGATTAATGCTTTTTCATGGCCACTAATATAACATCCATTCTGCAGCACATGAATTAAAGAGGGATTTTGATTTTCAGGTCTAATATATTTCATAAACCTATAGCTGCCATAGATAATAATTTCTCTGATGGATATATAAAAAGTAAATTGAAAAGTTTCTGAAAAAGACACACCTCTCTAGATGCCATTAGGAAAATGCATGATTTAGGGAAGTAGGTAAAAATATCAACTTTAATGGGAATTTTTGAGTAAGTTGATTCCAACCCTCATTGATGACTTTTATAGGTTCAAAACTTTAGTGGAGGAAGTTACTACAGGTATGATGAAAATAGAAAGAGAACTTGAATAGAAGTGGAGCCTAAAGATGTGACTGAATTGCTGCAACTTCATGTTAACACTAGAACCGGAGAGGAATTGCTTCTTATGTATAACAGACAAAATAGTTTCTTGAGATACAGTTTATTCCTGTTGAAGATGTTGGGAATCTTGTTGAATTGACAAGGAAGGTCAGGTGCAGTGGGTCACACCACACCTGTAATCCTAGCACTCTGGGAGGCTGAGGCAGGAGCATTGCTTGAGCTCAGAAGTTTGAGACCAGCCTGAGCAAAAACAAGACTGTGTCTACTAAAAATAGAAAAACTAGCAGGGCATCATGGTGTGTGAGTTGTGGTGCCAGGGCACTCTACTGAGGTGACACAGTGAGACTCTGTCTCAAAAACAAACAACACCACCAAAAAAACAGCACTACTTGATACAGAAAAAATCTTACATGAAAGGAAGTGTTGATAAATGCAGCAAACACCATTCTTGCCCTATTTTAAGAAATTGACACAGCTGCCCTAAACTTTCTGAATCACCACCATGCTCATTCAATAGCCATAAGCATTGAGGCAAGACTCTCCAGCACCAAAAAGATAAGACTCACTGAGGGACCTGATTACAAGCTTTTTTTTTGTTGTTGTTGTTTGTTTGTTTTTTAATAATATAATGTTTTTAAATGAAGGTATGTACATTTTTTATTTAGACATACTGCTATTGCAGAATGAGTAGACTGAACTATAGTGTAAAAATAACTTCCATGTGTGGCTGGACACCCATAGCACAGTGGTTACAGCACCGGCCACGTACACCGAGGGTGGTGAGTTTGAACTCACTCCCCGGGATACCTAAACAACAACATGTCCACATGCAATGAAAAAAATAGCTGGGCATTGTGTCGGGTGCCTGTAGTCCCAGGTATTTGGGAGGCTGAGGCAAGGGAATCACTTAAGCCCAAGAGCTGGAGATTGCTGTGAGCTGTGACGACACGGCGCTACAGAGTGTTACTCTGTCTCAAAATAAGAATCATAATCATAATCATAATAACATGGCATTATTAAACCAAAAAATTTTTATGACTGGTTTTATTGAGATATTCACTTTATGGCAGTGCTGTGGAGCACAACCTGCAATATCTTTAAGATATACCTGTCTGTCCAATTCAGTCAAGTTTACCAACGTTATACTGCCCAGATTCTTTTCCTGGTATATCTCCCCCTTTGTAGTCTTTGATAATTCATTCTATTATACCTGAGCCAGTAAGAATTATGTGTGGTCTGTTCTTATGGGTAGATCTGGTGCTGTGTAGCACTGCTGAGATAAGGGTTGGGTATGCAAAAAA
Organism: Loris lydekkerianus; assembly: GCA_963574355.1. NCBI lineage: Eukaryota > Metazoa > Chordata > Mammalia > Primates > Lorisidae > Loris > Loris lydekkerianus. The sequence continues at coordinate 2,221 of CAUYPK010033621.1, forward strand.
ATTTCTAAAGTTTAAGCAATTAAAGAGGAATAATTGTGACAAATGTCAGCAATATAATCAGTCTCATGAAATATTAATATAAACTCTTGTCCTTTGAGCCCTTGAGCTCTTTTATTGGAATCCTGGAAATAAGAAATTATTCCTGGTGTTGTGGAGACTTTATTTCTTTATTTTCTGGTTCTCCTCATCTGTTTACCTGTCTTGTGGTGATTACTCATCCCAGTATCTCTGAAGAACCATCTTTCTCTTCAAAATGAACATAGTTTCAGTGAGATTTAGTCAGTAATTTGAATCACATAATCCTGGCCTGTATCAATTTGTTTTTATTTACCTGTGTTTTTCTAGTGACTGGCACCATGCCTGACATGTATAAGAAATTTGACATATGTATGTTCATTTAAGGTAAAGAGAAAAATTCATGTTCTCTTCTAATAACATTCTAGCAAGAAAAAATGGAAAAATACAAAGGAAAGGAAATCAGCAACATTATCTTATTATGATTCGATATAGGAAACATAATCGCAAGGAATTTTATTTGTGCCATGATTCATGTTTACCTTATCCTTGTTGACTTGGAGCAATTCAATATTTGCTTCTACTTTCATAGAAGTGATTCTAACCTTTGTCTTTCCTATGAACTAATATGCCATCCCCTAGCCCTGAAATATAATTTTCTACCATAAATCTTTAAATTGACTTCTGAATTGTAAGCTCACTGGATGTGGGAATTTTTTTCTGTGCAGTACACAGCTAGGAAAATAATATGCACATCAAGTTAAAGGTTTATGGAGCTAAGATTTGGAAGAAATATGTCTTCAATTCCTATCTTAAAATTCTAATATTCTACCCCTTTAACATGAAGACAAACAAACCAAACAGTAAAGTCAACAAACAATAAAGTATACTGGTGATCCTTAGTATTTATTCATGGGATTGAATACAATAGCTTAAAAAGTTAACTGAACGCAAAAAGAAAAAGAACTCTTTAATATTTTATCTATTGTAAATAACTATAGTTATCTGTACACTATAGTCATTGAATTTGCTGGTTTATGACAGTAAAAAAAAAAATCCCAAGATGTGAATGTTATATTTTTAAAGGATATTGAGTAAAGAAATGAGAAAGACCATATTTTATCTAATTTGACTGAGAGTAGTACCTGCTCCAAGGTTAGTGGTACAGAGTGGCAGGAAACAGGTGACTGATTCAACAGATGCCTGAAATTCTCAAGCCATTGAAAATGAGTTGCAAGTGTGAGAACTTGAAATCACATTAGTGTTGACAGATTTCTGCCAATACTCGTGCAATAATTACCAACATATAGTACTTTACTTTGTAATTTTTACTTCCATTTTTCTTCAGTGAATTAGATTTTGATTCACGGTCATAGAATACTGATTCCATTTGATAACTCAGCAACTGTCCCAAGTTCTCTTCCTCTCTTAAGTTTCCAGTGTTTGTTTCTTCTTCATTCCTGTTTTATGTTAAACATTTTCTAGAAATTCCTTAATATGTCTTATAAAAATAACTCTAATTTTAGATGATGATTTTAGCACACAGGTTTATCTACTTATTCTGTAAACATCCCTTCTTCACAGGAATATTCTGCTCGGGTTTTAGAAAAATCTACTGAGCTGATTAGACAATATATTACTGCCTAGTGTTACTAGATTAACACAAGTTAATGGAGGTTTCAGGTACAAAAATGAGAACATTACCAAAACCTCAATAAATTTTGGTGTCCATCAACTAATTTATAAGGCTAGAGCTTTAGGGGGTTTCTCTCCTCTGGGACTCCTAGGCTGTGGCTTCCAAGGTCATTCTCATGTTAAATATTCATTTCCTTTGTGTTCTTGTCAACGTTTACTGAATTATCTCAGATAAGATTCTGGAAATTAACATTCTAAATCTTAGAACCACTGAGTCTTTCTTCATCCTTTCACTTTTTTGAACAACCAAAAGCTATAAATTGAAGTTCATTGGAAATCTCAAACTCCCAGTACATAAGATTTTCCCTCCAAAAATGTACTGTCAGAATCACAGACTTCCAGAATCCCCTTCTAATTATTTGTTCACATGTATAAAGGTAAATGTAGTACAGAATAGCTTGTCACAACTCAAGGGTGCTAGACAGAAAATGGGCACGTTTTCTAAGAAATTTAACTGGAGTCTTATAAGGAATAAATTTAAAACTCTGGTCAAGTACAATGTAGACACGGTGGTCACAATTAGCAGATAAATGAGTCATCAGTTGGCTTATGTCTTACTTGGGGAATGCCTAGGGGACACAGTTTGAAGCCTGCTCAGGTAGAGCAAATGTAACTCTATCATGTGGCTTTGCCTAACATATGATTACTAACATCTGGTAAAATGGGTGACCTTGGAAATAATAATGCAGTTAGAACAATGTTGCTTCTCCTTCCTATAGGATTAAATTAAATCTGAGAATAAAGTTTTATCCTTTGGATAAAGGGTGTGTGTGTGTGTGTGTGTATGCTCACAGTACACTTCAACAACTGTCCATTTGACAGTAATATACAATTTCCAAGAGGAGCAAACAGGACTCGCCTTTCCCCATTGGGTGTGTTCTGTGGGGTCTGAAGTGCCGAAGAGTGCCTTGTCTGTCCCACTGGAGGTCTAGGCTACTCCACCAAACAGATGACTTAGTCTTAGGGAAGTATTATATGGATCTGATGAGCCTGAAGTAAGGCCAGCATCTGCAGGCTTGGGTTTGCATTCCTGAAGGTTGATAACTCTCAGAGAAGAGGTTAGAACGTGAGTTCATTAAAGCAAGTTCAAGAATAGTGGATATTCTTTAGGAGCACGTCCTGACTGAAAGCACCTAACCTCACAGGTATTTTTATATTGGACTTTAGGAAAAGTCATATTTAATGGGAGATTTTTCTTTAATTTTTCTCCCTTTGACACTCCCTTGTGTTAACCAAACCCAGGAGGAAAGTCTAATGTGCTTCAACACTACAGTGAGAAATTGTAATCATGATGAGAGAAATGCATAAAGAAGAGGAGAAAGACTTGGAGGAGGAGACTACATTCCTTTTTGAGGGTTATGTCTTGGAATTCTAGATAATATCAGTAACAGATTAAACAGATTAATGGGAGAAGTAGAAATAGCCCATCATGCAGAAAAGCAAGTAGAAATGGACGATTCTTAAGAGAGATGTTGTAACACTTGTACACATTTCCCAACCTAAAGGCTTGGTGTTACTTGAAAAAGAGGTAAATTGTTCATAGACAAAGAAATCTAATAAAACTCTAGTATTTATTAATGCTAAATACTTCACATACATCATTATATTTAATCCTCCCAGAGGTACTCTGACAGCATATTATTTTGAGTTATTATTTCTTCCCATGAAAAATGAGGCCTGTGTAAATTGGATGGCTCATCTCAAACACCACAGTAAGAAACTAAGCAAGTGAAAATATGTACTTCATTTGATTCAAGTGCATGTTTTTTCATAATATATGTGATTATGATTTAGATTAGTAAGAGATTTATAAATTATTAATATATTTTATATTTTTCTGAGTTTTATGTATTTATACAAGTTGCATTAATGATACAGTGACTTTTAAAAGTCATGTATTTTACAAATATTGGTTAATCCTTATACAACTTAAAAAATAAAGATTAAAAATAAACTTGATTTTTAATTATTTACTCCCTCTACTGGTGACTTTTTGAAGTGATAGACATCCCAATAAAAACCACTCTCAAAATAGAATGAATATTCAGTTTGCTAAAAAACGCATTTTATGAGCTGACTGTTAGCTTACTTTTTTGTCCATTGTTATAGAAATTCTTTAAGAGTAATTTTTGTTAATTTTTGAGGAAAATCATGCTTATATTTTTTATAAGATATGTTTCTTCTAGAATATAGTTAGCCAAATATTGTTTGCTTAATTTCAAAGTTAACATTTGTGTTCTTTATATGTGTATGTAGATGTGTTGTAAGTTCTTACTTTCTAATTATGTGTAATGATGTTTAGATTCAAAATATAACTGAAATAGGGGTTCCAGTGAAAGGCATAGGCTCATAAAATGTTTAGAGATAGCAATAAGAGCTTGAAAAGATACACCAAGAAAAAGGAGATAAAACAAATAGTTACTAGAGAAAAGACAAAAATAATATCTGACAATATGGCTGACAATGAATCTTTAACATTTATCCAAGTTAATGGTTTTATATCCCTCCAATCCTAGTGAGGAGGAATTTAAGATTGACTTTATTCATCCATATGTGGGGGGCACACAGAAGACAACACAGTATTAGGGAGAATCAATATAATATATTTCTCCTCAACTAGTTGACTTTTCAGTGGTAGTGGTGCAGAGCCCATGGCCCAAGGCTGTTTTATAGCTTCACTGTTTTACTCTGTGTGTGTGTGTGTTGGTGGGAGGAAGAATAAATAAGGATAATTTTTGCTTTTTTTTTGTTTTTTTTTTTTTTTTGTCTTCTCTAATGATGATGGAGGCTAAGGAATATGTATCATACATATGGCTTACAAAGTCTTCTGGTGAAGTGAATTAGGATGTAAAAATCGATTGTCCTGTGAGTAACTTGATACCCCAGAAACTTATAAAACATCCTTTCCTGTCTTTTTTTTTTTTTTTTTATATGTTCACAGTATAGAAATAATGTGTTTCTTGGATCTGTGCTGAATATTTTTTAACCACGTCACGAAGGTCTTTGTTACAAGCTAATATAAACACATAGGCACCAGTTTTATGATTTTTCCCTTTATCGTGGTATACTTCAACCTGTAATGGAAATATTACTATAAGTTGGCAAGGCATTCTTTCCCTTTTCAACTTTGTAAGCATTCTTATTGCAAATTGTAGAAAGATGCTTCATTAACAGTTACACATGTTTCTTTCAACTATGAGGAACCAGCTTGTAGCAGATTAATCCTCCCTCTGCAAACAACTAAAAATCTTGACAAAATATTAATCCTACCCCCTCTAAATCAGAGAACTACAAAAACATTGTGTATTTGTGAGTAGGAAGATGTAAAGAAGACAGCTAAAGCAATAGATGAATTATTTTCTTCTTTCCTGTTTTGCAAAAATTAACAATACAAATTTATAGAAAGCGTTTTAGTTTGATGGCCATGTTCTGAATAATAGAATAATGGGAGTCTGTGTGGTAACTCTGACTTTCACCAGATTTTTCATTTTTTTTCTTATAAAAACTTCAATTCTATTGTTCATTTTCAGTTGTGATACCTTTTGTCCATTTTAGATTTTAAACACAGAGATTACAATTTTTTGTAGTGAACCACAGCAAATATTATGACCAAAGAACAAAGTAGGAAATACAAATAGTTACTGAGAATGATCCAGGAAATAGGTTTGCAAGATTTTTTGGAAGCCAAGATTTGATTTTATTCTCAGCTAGCCATCCATTTATCAGCTATTATACTTTTGGAAAATTAATTAATTATTCATGAATTCGGGTTTGGTGATGTTTAAATGATCTGATATGTGTTAAATGCTTAGGCTAGTGATTGCCCCATAGAAGTGCTCAATTACTATTATCTATTATTATTAAAGAGGGATATCAAATTCCTCAGAAAATTAAATGACATTGAATTAAAAATAACAATCATGTACATGTTTTTCACAAGATAAATTAGTAAAATATTTGGTCTTTTGTATTTCAAAATATTGAGCATGTATAAATGTTTTGTTTTTAACTGATGATACTAGCAAGAGTATGATAGATAGATGGCCTTACACAGGAGATACATATTCTTCTAAAAAGCAATATAAGAAATAAAAAAACCTTTTCTTTGGTCCAAGAACTGAACTTGTAGAATACTGTCCTAAAAAACTAAAACTCAGGACAGCCAAAAATAATTAAAAAGTTGTTCAAAGCATGATTTACTTTAGAGAAAAATTGGATACAGCCTAAATGTCTAATAAAAGGATGTTAAATAAAATGTAGGTGTAACAGTAAAATGAGATGGTATATAGACATTACAGTGATGTTTGTGAAGATGCTTTTAATGTGGTAATAAAATGTTAAATGATGTCCTCAGCCCATGTGGCCTGGGTGGATTTGAACCTGTTTCTCAAGTAGAAGCCTATCAAAGCAAAATGTGTCCTTGTCTTAGTGATTGTTTTAAGGATGTGCCCAGATTTCAGCAGGTCTAATTAGAGTGTACCTTAGGACTCTTGCTAGATATTTTGTAACAAAAATTTTCTTTTATAAGAGATTTTTTTGGGGAAAGTCTCTGCCTTAGGAGACTATGGTACAAGGGTATAAAGTGTTGAACCGATACTGGTGTATTTGCTTCCTTAGCACAAGGGGAGCTAGCTGAAGAAGCAAATATGAGAGAAACGCAAGTAAATGGACCAAGAACCCAGTGAACTGGGTTTGTGCTTGAATCCACCTTTGCCTTTTGGATTTTTCCTGTTTTATAGCCAATAATTTCCTGGATTTGTTTTGGCCGGTTTGAGTTGGGTTTCCTGACCCTTGAAACATAACAAATTCTAAATGGTAAACATTAAGTGGAGGGAGAAAACATGATTCAAAAATACAATGTGCAACGCATTCCAGCATGGAGGATGCACATTCACATAAAACACTAAAATATTTAAAATATCTCTACTTCATGACCAACTATTTTTTTAAAAATTTTCATGCATTTTCTAATGAGTACTTATTGCTTTCATTACCTAACATGTAATTTTTTTTTTTTAAGCCACAGATTAGGAGGCAAATTGGGAAATCCATTTTGAATAACACATTAGGATGTGTTCTCAGTACAAGGAAATGACATGCTTCTCTTTTAAGATTGCACAAAATTACTTATATTCTTACCGTTCATAAACATCTTGGAAGATATTTATCACAATGAGTTAATATGGCTTATTTTCCATGTACATCAGGAAAACTGTAAGTAGTGTCTGTTCAACTTCTGTAGAATAAGAATGATACATTTTCTATAGCATAATAAAACGCTCTTGAATTTTTACGTCTTTCTAAAGACCTCTGTCCAGTTCTCTGTCCCTGGACAAGACTGGGATTGTTATTTGCCTAAGGTAACTCAGCTGTAAAAAGTTAATTTTAATTGAAATATTTATGTAGGTTTAATAATAGTCAAATAGGCACTGCTCTAAATTAGAAATAGAAATAAGGCCACTATTTCAAACTATTCCTTTGTATAAGAATATGTAATAGGCTGATTTCTAATTAACACATGGTTATCAAATGCTAATGTTATTCTAAAAGTGAGAATGAGTAACATAACTTCAAAATACAATTATATGAAGTGCATTTCCACAATGCCAAAATCCCTTTGGCATAAACACATATTATTTACCTAAGTTTTTTCCATGGCTTTAACAGATGCATTCATCTCAGGATTTTTTTTTTTTTTTTAGAGACAAAGTCTCACTTTGTTGTCCTCGGTAAAGTACTGTGGCATCACAGCTTGCAGCAACCTCCAGCTCTTGGGCTTAGGCAATTCTCTTTACTCAGCCTCCTGAGTAGCTGGGACTACAGGCACCTGCCACAACACCGGGCTATCATCTCAGGATTTGAAAGTGCTACACAATTGTTTTCCCATAAAAGCTATGAGTGAAAAAGTACATTTTTCAACTCCTTATATTTAGAGGATGCAACTTTTCAATTACCTTTAGGAGTGAGATACCACAATTACAATATTTAAAATATTGTTCTTCTATAGCAGTATAATGAGTATATACAAAAGCAAGGAATCGGTCTCTCTTCTCAAATGTTAAAAATGATGAATCAGGAAGCCAGGCTCCCTTTCCTTGAAGATATTTTGCCTATAGATGAAGAGTTCCATCAGACAGGACATTTGATTAAAACTTGAATGGTATACATATTTACCCAGAATTAGTGAGACAAAGATCCCCCTTTGAAATAGTGCACTCAGCCATACCTGAACTCTTCAGCTGTCCATTCCAGCCAGCTAAGTCCTATGGGGTCTCAGGGTAAGCCCCTTCCTAGTTGTGAATCAAAGACTAATATCTGGAGTACCTATCATCAATGCAATAGAATCTCCATAGTTGACCACCTTCCTACACTGACCACCTCCTTTAGTTCACCTAATTTTCATAAACTGGACATCTCTACATATACATAGCAGTACAATAGACCTCATTCCTTATGTCAACCATCCCATATATTGACCAGTTTGTTACAGTCCGTTAGGTAATAAACTTACAGAGGTTCTAGTGTATATGTTCTAAAAATATTAGAATACGGTCTATAAGCTATAAAACATTCTGATATGCTTTAAATCTTTTCTATACAGAGCAGCTAAATCTAAAAATTTAAAAATCAAGCAAACTAAGCAACAACAGAAAAACTGGGTTACATTTTCAAACAATGGTGATTGTATTTTCTATTCAATTCTTACTGAATAGATAGATTTGATAGTCTGGAGATGATAGGAATTGTTTTTATGTCTGCATATCTTCCTGAGATTGTTAAAAATTTCATTTAAATAATTTTATATTTAAAAATAGCCATAAAGAAAGATGTTCAGTTGAATAAAAAAGCATGTTACCAACAGGCACTAAAGACAGACCAAAGGCAGCCTGCTTAAGTAGGATAGCCCCTGAATTCTCAATTAGTGTGGGAAGAGCTACTTCAGCCTCCTTTTCCAATGTGAGATAACAAGATGGAAAATGTGAATGGACTGGCAGTATACTGCACGGGCACACTTTGAAGGGGGTCCTAGGTCTTCTAAAGTTTAGTTCAAGCTCCCAAAACACGGAAACCACAGAAAGTTAATGATAATTGAGATCATATGCTTCTTATCAAAGCTTCTCAAAAAAAAAGCAGCTTAAGGGAAAACTCTTAAATATGTGTCTTAACCACAGTCTACCAATCCCCTTCCGCATTGGAGTCTTTAGCTAATTTGTTGACTTAATTACCCAAGGCACAGGAAGGTTAAACAGAGTGATAATCTGATTTTCTCTGATTGCTGATCACTGCAGAAAGTGGCCCCTGGGATGCAAAAATAAACCTAGAACCTCAGGCTATGTAAAATGGAGAAGTAAGGCAATTATCCAGATAATTCAGGCAAAGTTGACTGTTTACAGTAATCAAATTATCTGGATAAGTACTCAGCTTACACTCTACAGGAACAATGGCTCTCATGATAAATCTGGTCTGATTAAATCATCTATAACTTATCTGTGTTCAGTGTCAACTGTTTATATTTAATAGTCAAATTCATAAGAAAAGATATAATATCCTAAGAAAACAATATCACAAATGATAGGGATAACTAATAACATTTTGCCCAAGAATGACTGCTTGTCTTTAAATAATTAGAAAACATGAGACTGTAGAAAGAAAATAACTTGAGGGGGAAAAAAATAGATTCACTGTGGTGAGTCTAATTTGAAGGCCTGTATGAAAAATAAGATAGGAAAAGTTGAAACTATTATAGTAAACGGAAGTTTACCCCATACCGTGTCAATGGGAAATTGATTATCAAGGAGAATAAAAAAAATCTTTAAATAGAAGGAAAATTAGTTGACTCTTTTTTTTCATGCCTCAGAAAGTAGCACTTGCTCATTTTAGACATTTTAGAAAATTCAAAAAATTATGAAGAGGTAAACCAAAATCATAATCCTGAGAACACCATTCTTAATGCTATTTTGTATGTTTTTCTGAGCTTTCAAGTAATATTTAGTGCTGTTTGAGCTTCTGGAGGCATGGTTTTTTAATTGTGTACATCAGTTAGAACAATGGAATTACATCTTACATGCTATTTTGAAGCTTGCGTTTTTTTTTCATTAAAAAGTATCTCTGGTGTCTTCTTGTGTCAACAAGCATGGAGATGTGGCATCCTTTTTAATTTACTTATATAAATATGGCATAAACCTAACCCCTTATATTTGGACACTTAGGTTACTTACAATTTTATTTTAAACAACTGAGTGTTAGATATTCTCACACATTTGTCTTTACATACATAATTTTTAAAATTTCTCAATTGACAAATATTAATTTTACATATTCATGGGGCACATAGTGATGTTTCGATATATACAATGTATGGTGGTCAGATCAGGGTCGTTAGCCATCATGTCAAACATTGGTCTTTTTTTGTATTAGGCACATTCAGGACCATCCTTCTAGTTATTTTAAAGTGTATAATATTAATGACAGACATCCTACAATGTATAGAATGCTAGAAGAATACATGTATAATAAAGGTTACATCAATAACAAAAAACTAACAATAAAATAAATTTTAAACACTGACATGAGCACATAGATGGGGGAAATGAGATATAGTAAGTGACTAAAATTCTCATCTTCCATGTTGGAGAATTAATAGGTAGTGTCTAAATTAGATAAAACAGGAACTAGAGGCTCAAATACATATATCTATGGAAGTAATCACTTTAAGAATTAAAAACAGAAACAGAATATGCATGCTATAAGTAAAGGAAGTTAACTGATGCTTTTCATAAACATTTCTGTGGTATTTAACTTATAAAGTATCTGCAGTACTTCAATGAAATTCAAAGTTAAAAAACAAGACAAGAAAAAAGTGCCTAAGAAAATTGTTTTAGGTGTGGTGGCTCATACCTGTGACCACCGCACTTTGTGAGGCCAAGGCAGGAAGATTACTTGAAGCCAAGAGTTCAAGATCAGCCAAGATATATTCTCTATAAAAATAAGATTAGCCGAAAATAGTGTTGTGCTCCTGTAGTCCCCGTTATTTGGGAGGCTAAAGTAGGAAATTGCTTGAATTCAGGAATTTGAGGCTTCATTGAGCTATGATCATGTCACTTCACTCTAATCTGGATGACAGAGAAAGATCCTACCTCTCACACACACACACACAAATGTAATCACAAAACGTATGCCATTAAACATAAAAAATCCTTTCTAAAAGAAAGATACAAAATGGCCATGCTAATATGGTAAAAGATGAATGGATCTTAACTGAGAAGTTTGACATAGAAATATTTATGCTTTCTTATCTATAGCAGATAGTTTCCCTGCATTTTAGCTGAGAACACAGTTGCCCAGAATTAAGACTATTTCTCAGCCTCTCTTGCAGCTGTCAGTGGACATATAACTAAGCTCTGGGTTACGGTAATTAAGTAGGAGGGATGCATAAAATATTTGGATTGAGCCTTTAGAGGGAAAGCATGGGCTCTCCACTTCTCATCTTTTTTATTCCAGCTGCTAGAACATAGATTTAATATAAATTTATATTTAAGAAAAGTAAGATAAGAAGATAAAATGCCTTGCTTTAGGTCATTGTCATTGAATACCAACACTGACAGGTAAACAGTTATTCTGACCCAAATTCTCCACTAAGTTTATAATTTAGAATATTCTATTGCATTCTTTACTCCCACAATAACTTCACATTTTAAAACATTAATTTTCTGAATATAAATTGGCTGTAGGATGAGTTAATGCATTTACTGAAAATATTCCTTTATTCTTGAATAATGGTTAAAGCCTGAGACAGATCGTTAAAACAATTCTTAAAACCAAATTATGTTTTCAGATGTTCTCAGGTCAGAAATTTCCATTGTGATTTTGATAACTGTGTTGAAATTATAAACATGCACCAAAGACAATCTTGAAAGAAAAACAAAGTTGGAATATTAACACTTCCTCATTGCCAAATGTACTAAAAAACTTCAATAATGAAGACTATCCAGCATAAGCAAAAATGTAAACATACATGTATAAGTCAATGGAATAGAATTAAAAGCTCAGAGATAAACCCATATGTGATGAATTAATTTTCAATAAGGTTGTCAAGACCATTCAATGGGAAAGAATAATCTTTTCAACAAATGGTGCTAGGAAAACTGAATATTTTCAAGCAAAAGAGTTAAGTTGGACTCATACTTAACATCATATTTAAATATTAACTCAAAGTGAAATAAAGACTAAAATGTATGATCTAAAATTTCAAAATTCTTGGAAGAAAACATAAAGATAAATTTTTAATATGTAGGATGAGGCAATAGTTTCTTAGATAACACACCAAAAGCACAAACTATTAATACAAACATAAAATAATAATAAGTAAGCTGTACAGCAGTAACACTATCAAGAAAGAAAAAGTACAACCCACAGAAGGAAATAAAATACTTTCAAATCATATATCTGATAATAGTTTACCATCCAGAATATATAAAGAACTCTTACAACTCAACAATAAAAAAACAATAACCCAGTTAAAAAAAATGGGCAAAGGACTTGAGAAGACATTTTGCCAAAGAAGATATAGAAATGGCGCGCGCACACACACACACACAAGAAAAGATGCTCAACATCATTAATTGCTGGGAAAGTAAAGATCAAAGCCATAAAATAACTCTTTTACCCCCACTAGGATGCTTCTCATAAAAAAGATAGACAAGGCTGCACCGGAACCCTCCCGGACTTCAAGAAGAGCTGCTCTATAACCCTCAATCAGCACCCTCCCAAACCTCCGGAAGAACTGTGCTGCAACCTGCGATTGGCACCCTCAAGGACTCTGGTAAGAGCTGCGCTGGGGCCCTTTCGGATCTCTGGAAGAGCTGCACAGGGACCTGCAATCAGCACCCTCCTGGACCTCTGTAAGAGCTGCACCCACCCAAACCCCAGTAAGAGCTGCGCCAGTACCTGCTACCCCAACTGCAGGGCCTCCCCACACCCTGACTAGGAACTCCGGGAACCGTGCAACCACACATCCTCCCTCCTGTACCCTCCCTGCCTCCACACCAGCCTGCTTGTCTGGCCAGGGACTCTGGTAGCCACATGCCCTCTGGAGCCCTCCCTGCCTCTGCATGGAGCCCTTCTCCTGGCCAGAGACTGCTGGAGCCTTTGGCCCTCTGTGCCAAAGTCACTGGGCGCCAGGCACTCCCAGAACCGTGTGCACCACCCCCATCCCTGTTGCTGGCTCCCGGGGTGTCACACTCCGGAGCTGCTCCCACAAACAGAATTCCCTGGCTGGGGCAGCCCCAGAAGAGCTACACAGGGTCACTAACTACAAAGATCCAGCAACAATAGAGTGATCCTGCTGGGGTCTAATCTTGGAGAGACACCTCCCCAACTCTGAGGACGGCCAGAGGCAATGGTGAAAAACAATTATGAGGCAAAATCAACAGAAAAACTCTGGCAATATGAATAATAAGAGTAGATCAACTCCCCCAAGGATCAATGGGGCAGACACAGCACAAGATCCCATGCACAAATAAATAGCTGAGATGTCAGAAATTGAATTCAGAATCTGGATAGCAAATAAGATTGAATTAGAACTTCAAGCAGTAAACCAAAAGATATCTCAAGAATTCAACAATTTCAAAGACCAAATGACCAATGATTTTGACACATTGAGACAAGAAGTTGCATCCCTCAAAGATCTGAGAAACATAGTAGAATCCCTCAGTAACAGAATGGAGCAAGCAGAAGAAAGGATTTCCAACCTTGAAGACAAAGTTTTTGAATGCTCCCAAACTCTCAAAGAGGAAGAGAAATGGAGGGCAAAAACAGAACACTCTCTCAGAGAGCTCTGGGATAATTATTAATAGAAGAAAACCAACATTAGTCTTATAGAGTTCCCAGAAAGCTATGAAGAGGCTTCACAAGGCACAGAGTCTCTTCTCCATGAGATTATAAAAAAGAACTTTCCAGACATGCCAAGAGATTCTGAAATTCAGATAGTAGACAGTTTCAGAACTCCAGCATGACTCAACCCAAATAAGACATCCCCCAGACATCATAATCAATTTCACTAAAGTTAATATAAAGGAGAAAATTCTGAAAGCTGCCAGACAAAGAAAACCATCAACTACAAGGGGAAGAATATTAGAATAACTGCATATCTCTCTGCTGAAACCTTTCAAGCTAGAAGATGATGGTCATCGACATTTACTCTCCTAAAACAAAATAATTTTCAACCCAGGATCCTGTACCCAGCTAAACTGAGTTTCATTTGTGATGGAGATATTAAATACTTCAATGACATTCACATGTTGAAGAAATTTGCCATAACTAAACCAGCTCTCCAGGATATTTACTCAGACCTATCCTCCATAAAAACCAGTGTAATCCTCCACCACAAAAGTAAACTCACCCAGAAAATTTTGATCAAATTCCAACTTCCATAGTTGCAAAAGGATTAAAAATGTCCACCAGACTCACGAAAGGCCTATCAATATTCTCAATTAATGTGAGTGGTTTAAACTGTCCTCTAAAGAGGCACAGGTTGGCTGACTGGATACAAAAACTCAAACCAGATATCTGCTGCATACAAGTATAGCATCTTACATTAAAAGACAAATATACACTCAAAGTGAAGGAAGGGATGGTCATCTGTATTCAAGGCAAATGGAAAGCAGAAAAAAGCGAGCGTTGCAATCCTGTTTGCAGATGCATTAGGCTTTAAACCTACCAAAATAATTAAAAATAAGGATGGACACTTCATATTTGTTAAAGGTAATACTCAATATGATGAGATCTCAATTACTAATATTTATGCACCAACCACAACACACCTCAATTAATAAGAGACACTCTAACAGACAGGAGCAACTCGATTTCCTCCACTTCCATAGTAGTTGGAGATTTTAACACCCCTTTAGCAGTGCTGGATAGATCCTCCAAAAAGAAGCTAAGCAAAGAAATTTTAGATTTAAACTCAACCAGTTAACATCTGGACTTAACCGACATCTATAGAACATTTCATCCCAACAAAACTGAATACACATTCTTCTCA
>CAUYPK010033623.1:0-13957 GCA_963574355.1 Loris lydekkerianus
CCAATGTACTCAGCCCTACTATGAAGCTAAATTATAGCTTTCACATGAAGGCTATAACCCAACTATACCACAAGACTATGGGGAAAGGGCCAAGGAAGGGGAAGGGAGGGGGGAGGTTTTGGTGGAGGGAGGGTAATGGGCGGGGCCACATCTATGGTGTATGTTAGAATGGGTACAGGCGATTGCACTAATGTACACAGCTATGATTTAACAATAAAACAAAAATAATAAAAAATAAAAGATACATGACATAACCTCTACAGACACTAAATATTTATACAATTAAATGTCGTATATTTTAGGTGATTTTCTCTGGTTTGAGGTTACAACTATTGGGCTGGTCAATTGATATTATCTTTAGTCAGAAAATGCCTTCTTATTCTATTTATATTTTCTAGTTTCTGTACTGTTAGATGCAATAAATGAGACAATATCAATTTAAAGAACTTCAGAGAATAAAAAATAACTAGAAAAACATGTTTTGACAGCAGAACCAAGTAACTCAATGTAAGGATTGGAAGACAAAGTTGAAGAAAGCTCTAAGAAAGAAAAAGTATAGAAAATAAAAGAGTAAAGATACAAGATCAGGAAAACAGTCTAAGAGGTCCAATGTCTTGCTAACAGGAGCTTTAGGAAGACAGAACAGATTCAACTTTGGGACAGGGCAAGAAGAAAAAGAAAAAACAGGGAAAACTGAAGGAAAGATGTCACCAATAAATTAATTTAAGGGCTGGGTACAGTGGCTCACACCTCTAATCCCAATACTTTGGGAGTAAAAGGAATTGAAAATTGTTTTCCTGGGGAAGTAGAAAACAGGAGTGGGAGGACAGGGAGTATTGTTCTTCATTAGAAACCGAGTGAACTATGATTATTTAAATGATGGATGCAAATAACTTAATGAAAACAAAGACTAAATTTATTTATTTTTTAATTAAGTCATTTGTACATAGATCATAAATACATTTATGCCATTATGGGATTTGATGTGTTGATTATTCAAAGACTAAATTTAAATAAAAGACCAAATTCTTTTGTTTTATTAAAAAAATGGACAAACCAGCTTGGTGCCTGTAGCTCAGTGACTAGGGCGCCAGCCACATACACTGGGGTTGGCAGGTTCGAACCTGGCCTAGGCCTGCCAAACAATAATAGCAACTACAACAACAACAAAAAATAGCTGGTAGGCACCTATAGTCCCAGCTACTTGGGAGGCTGAGACAAGAGAACTGCTTAAGCCCAAGAGTTTGAGGATGCTGTGAGCTGTGACACCACGGCATTCTACCCAGGGCAACATAGTAAGACTCTGTCTCAAAAAAAAGGACAAACCATTAAACAAAAAGAAAATTAATATTATGCAGGTATGGAGGGTAAATGTGCAAAAGATGGTTAATATTTGTAAAGAAACTGAGCTTCAGATAAATACAGCTGGTAGTTTACATGTATCTTCTTTTATTTTTACTGTTTAGCAACCTTCTTCAACAGTACCTTACAGCCTCTCGGCCCCTGGGCAGAAAATGACTACACTGCATTACAGTAGCTGAAAGGGCCAGATCCTTCTCTCCCAGCATTGGTATATCTGAATGTGACCACAAGAAGGCCTAGGCTTAGACACCTGGGTGTCCAATGTTGAGGTGCAGAAGCTCTAGTCACATGAAGACTTGGGGAAGGGTTGGCAGTTTTTCAAGGTGGGGGCAGTGGGAGCATCTGCCCTTTTCTGCTTTGTGGCCTTGGCTGCAGGCCCTGGTCCTCCAACTTCCAGGCAGTTCTAAAAGCCCCAGATACTCATATGATCCCTTCCCATTGTTCGAACAATATGGAATGGAGAACCCTGAAAAACAAAGCTCAATGGCATCATCATGTGTGTAATGGCACTACATTTAAGCCCCTGGAGAGAGATTCTTTCTAGGTTTTGCTGCTACATGAGAAAAGTCACAAAAGATAACCAAGTGTTATCTAGTGCAGTGCCTCGGGTGTGGTGAGGACTCTGTCTTTCATGCTTGTGAGTACCCTCGCATTGAATGCACCATTGATTTAAGGGCGTGTTGGCGGTGCTCCTCTCCTTACAGGTGTACAGCTCTTAACAACCACTCCTTCTATGCTCAGTTCTGCTCCAGACACTTCATTTTATTTTATATTTATTTATTTTATTTATTTTTATGTTTTGTGACAGAGTCTCACTATGTCGCCTTCTGTAGAGTGCCACAGCTCACAGCAATCTCAAACTCTTGGGCTCTAGTGATTCTCTTGCCTCAGCCTCCCAAGTAGCTGGGACTACAGGTGCCTGTCACAACGCCTGGCTATTTTTTTCTTGCACTTTTCATTGTTTAGCTGGCACGAGCTGGGTTCAAACCTGCCAGCCTGTGTGTATGTGGCCGGTGCTCTACCTACTGAACTATGGGCGCCTCCCTACACACATTTAAAGCCCTTCTTTGCTCTTCCTTTCCTTACCTTTACCTTTACCTATACCTTCCCTTTCCCTTCCTTCCTTCCTTTTGTAGAAACAGAGTCTCACTTAAGAGTCACACAGCTCACAGCAACCTCCAACTCCTGGGCTTAGACGATTCTCTTGCCTCAATCTCCCAAGTAGCTGGGACTACAGGTGCTCGCCACAATGCCCGGCTATGCTTCATATTTTCAAACTCTACTTTTTTTCTTTTGCAACCAAATTCAAAAGCAAGTCAAAGTATACCTACTTGCTTAGGCCACGTCTTATAATTCTAATTACTATAAATATGCTCAATCATCCTGAGGTCTCTGTATATTAAGAGAAAGTTTCTCCAAATGGAGAAGGAAGTCTACAGATACTACTTGCTCTATCAATCCACTCTGAGCTTAGATCTAAACTGAAGTGTCCCAGATATCTAAGCCCAAAGTTTTCAGAAGACACAGATCTCATTTGACCTGCCCTGTACCTGCTTTGCATTAACAACAGATAGTGTTCTGTGCAGCATCATGGACATCAGACTTTCTTAAATTAAATAGCAACACTAAAATTACTTCTATAGTTCCAGGTTCATAGGCAGGTGAGGCATTCTGGCAAACTACTGCAAGAAAGGCCTCAGAGAAAGGGTCCCTGCACAAAGATGCTCCGCATCAGACTTAGCTTCCAGAAAAAGCACGACTCCTACTGGCCAGGCCAACAAAGAAAAGTCTAGGACCAGGGCTCTGCATGTATGAAGTCATGAAAAGAATAAAGTTTTAAATTAGAGTCTTCTATCTGATATTTAGTAGACAGTAAATTTTAAGATTACTCTATTTAGCAAGGGAGAAAAGTATACAGTTGGTCTCCATAACTGTATATACAATTGATCTCCGTAACACAATCATCTCTTCTCTTTATAAATAATCAGGTTAAGGAGACTTAATTGATTCTCTTTGGAAAATATATTTCATAGGCTGGGTACCTGTAGCTCAGTGGTTAGGGTGCCAGCCACATGCTCTGGGGCTGATGGGTTTGAACCCAGGCCCGGGCCTGCTAAACAACAACAATAACAAAAAATAGCCAGGTATCGTGGTAGATGCCTATAGTCCCAGCTACTAGGGAGGCTGAGGCAAAAGAATCCCTTGAGCCAAGAGTTGGAGGTTGCTGTGAGCTATGACGCCACAGAACTCCACCAAGGGTGACAAAGTGAGACTTTGTCTTAACAAAAAAAAAAGAAAAAAAAAAAAAGAAAATGTATTTTATAAAAACATCTTTGGTTGGTTCAACAATTATACATTCCCAGCATTTATCTTAATCCAGAATATTATCTATCAGTGTCTGTATCATGTACTTCATTTTACAGCCCTAACAAGACTTTTAACATTTGGGGAAAGGCTTGGTGTCCATAGCATAGTGGTTACAGCCACGTGCACCGAGGCTGGCAGGTTCTAACCCAGCTCAGGCCAGCTAAACAACAACAACTGTAACAAAAAAATAGCTGGGCGTTGTGGTGGGTGCCTATAGTCCCAGGTACTTGGGAGGCTGAGTCAAGAGAATTGCTAAAGCCAAAGAATTAGAGGTTGCTGTGAGCTGTGATGCCACAGCACTCTACTGAGGGCAACATAGTAAGACTCTCTCAAAAAAATAAATAAATAAAAAATCCGGGGACAGACTTTATGAAGAAGACTTCAGTGGTAATTACAACAACAACAAAAATCAATAGGACTCAATTAAATTGAACAGCTTCTGTATAACCAAAGAGACAACAACCAAAGCAAATAGACAACCATCAGAATGGGAAAAGATATTTGCATATTATGAATCGGACAAAAGCTTGAGAACTACAGATAACTCAAATTAATCAACATTAAAAAAAGCCAACAATTCCTTATATCGGATGGGTAAGAGAGATGAATAGAACCTTCTCTAAAGAAGATAGACAAATGACTGACAAACATGAAAAATGCTCAGCATCCCTAATTATCAGAGAAATGCTAATTGAAACTACCCTAAGATATCACCTAACCCCAGTGAGACTGGCCCACATCCCAAAATCTCAAAGCTGCAGAGGTTGGCATGGATTTGGCGAGAAGGAACACTTTTACACTGCTGGTGGGACTGCAAACTGATACAACCCTTTTGGAAGGAATTACGGAGAATCCTCAAAGAACTCGAACTAGACCTTCCATTTGATCCTGCAATCCCATTACTAAGCATCTACCCAGAAGAAAAAAAATCATTTTATCATAAGGACATAAAATGCACCAGACTGTTTATTGCAGCTCAATTTACAATTGCCAAACTGTGGAAACAACCTAAATGCCCACAAATCCAGGAATGGATTAACAAGCTGTGGTATATACATATCATGGAATACTGTTCAGCCACTAAAAAAGATGGAGACTTTACATCTTTTATATTAACCTGGATGGAGTTGGAACACATTCTTAGTGTGTTAAACAACGCTTAGTAAAGCGTTGTGAGAATGGAGAAACAAGATCCAGTGTACTCAATTCTGACCTAGTACATGTTGGGGGGTGGGGGAGCTGAGAGAGTGATGAAGGGAGGGGGTGGGGGGTCCCGGTGTGTGACCTATCTCTTTGAGGCGGGACATAGTTCTAAGAGGGACTTTACCTAACAAATACAATCAGTGTAACCTGGTTCTCTGTACCCTTAATGAATCCTCAACAATAAAAAAAATAAATTAAAAAGAAAGATTTTGTCCTCAATAATATTAAATTACAGAAATAGAAAAAGTTCCATCCAAGGATGCTGGAGTGAGGCTACTTAAAGCTCTACTAAGTTCTGTAATTTTAGGGATGAAAAGGAAGCTAAGAGTTCATGGTAGAGACGCAGGCATTTGGGAAAAGCTTTATAAATCATAAAAATGCAAAACATGATAGGTTATTCATAAAAACAAATAAAAAGATTATTAAGGCCAGGCCTAGTGGCTCATACCTCTGCATTCTGGGAGGCAGAGGTGGATAGATTGCTTGAACTCAGGAGTTCAAGACCAGCCTGAGCAAGAGTGAGACCCCATCTCTACTAAAAATAGAAAAAACTAGCCAGGTATTGTGATGGACACCTGTTGTCCCAGCTACTAAGGAGGCTGAGGCAAGAGGATTGCTAAAGCCCAAGAGTTTGAGGTTACTGTGAACTATGACACTATAGCACTCTACCAGGGCGACACAGTGAGACTCTGTCTCAAACCCCCCCCTTCCCAAATTATTAAAGTAGTTGTCTTAAAATAACAGAAAAGCTGGCCCTCAAAAAAGGAAACATTTAACTAAAAATGATAGAACTGAAAGGCAAACTTTGACAACTGGTTATCATCTGGCTGAAAACATTTTTGTGTTTTAAGTCTTTTGCTAACCAGATTTTCCAGAGAAAAAGAGCCTGAGTTTTAAGACTCAAAGGTCAAATCACTTTCAATCTTAAGAGAGGAGGATTAGGTGGACAAGCTCTAAAGGAGGGGGCTGGAGTACTATTTATAAATACCAATCTCTGGGTCAGTCAGGTCTTTTCTCCTTTGCAAGCTCCCTGGTAATTATAGGAAGGATGAGCACAAAGGAATACTCCTTTACTATGGGAAGGCTCCTGCTTAGAGGAGGGCTTTTCTGGTACCCTCTTATTTGGAGCCAGGCAAAGAAGCACTCTCATATGTAAAAGTAAGAGCATCTTAAAAATAAGCTTCATAGTGGCTCAGTGCCCATAGCACAATGGTTATGGCACCAGCCACATGCCCTGAGGCTGGTGGGTTCAAACCTGGCCTGGGCCAGCTAAGCAACAACTACAACAAAAAATATCTGAGTATTGTGGCAGGCACCTGTAGTCCCAGTAACTTGGGAGGCTGAGGCAAGACAATCGCCTAAGCCCAAGAGTTTGATGTTGCTATGAGCTGTTATGCCATGGCACTCTACCGAGGGCAACATAGTGAGACTCTGTCTCAAAAAAAAAAAAAAAAAGCTTCAGAGCAAAACAATAAGCTTCAAATCAAAATCTACAGGAAAGGTAAAATAGGAAGTAAACATTCTACAAACATTGTGGAGGAATGGGAGCTCCTTGGCTCAACAGCAATGGTTACACAAATTCTCTTTTGTTTTAGAAAACAGATGTAACCTGGTATAATTTTTTTTTTTTTTTTTTTAAGCAGAGTCTCACTTTGTCACCCTTGGTGCCATGGTGTTATAGTTCACAGCAACCTCAAACTCTGAGGCTCAAGCAATTCTCTTGTCTCAGCCTCCCAAGTAGCTGGAACTACAGGTGCCCACCACAACACCTGGCATTTTTAGAGATGGGGTCTCACTCTGGCTCAGGCTGGTCTCAAGCAATCCACTCGCCTTTGCTTCCCAGAGTGCTAGTATTACAGGCATGAGCCACGGTGCTTGGTCCTGGCATGATTTAGATACTGTCCAGTTCAGGAGGTGGGGACAGCTGTGAGGTACCGAAGGCAGTGATGGAGTAGTAGGGTGGAGTGGGAAGGGAAGGCTTGGGGATGGGAGAACCCAGTTAGATGAATGAGGTACTAGGTAAATTTCCTTCAGAGACGTGAATGCAGGAAACACTATCAAATATAAAAGGGTTTTAACTATTTTATAATGATCATCTAGGAACATTTTGGAATTAGTACACTGGTTCTGGGAGTCTTAGTTTTAAATGGAAATGGTCAATATAAAATTTTTTAAAGACTTTTATTTACTTTTTGTTGTTGCAGTTTGGCCAGGGCCGGGTTTGAACCCACCACCCTCAGTATATGGGGCTGGCACTCTACTCACTGAGCCACAGGTGCTGCCATAAATTTTTATATAATAAACAGATCTGCTCTACATGCCAGCACCTGAGCAGCAAGTTGAAGGAGGAAGAATGAGAGAATTTAGGATGAGTGAAAAGAGAGTGTGAGAGCATGGGGAAGGCAAAGAGGAGAAAGAGAAAAGACCCACAGGGGACACATACAGAGGGATAGACGAAAGGAATAAAGGGGAAAAAAAGACAATAGGAAAAACACACAAATATAATTGCCTACAGACAACTAAGAACCAAAAGACAGAGCCAGGACAGAAGGGAACAAAAAGGAAGAGGCTCAGGAAGTTGAACCTAAGATTTCACAGTTTTTCCCTATTTTAATATTGTGCAGTTGTCTTGCTTAGTGGCTTTATGGGATGGTTTGAAACTAACGGGCAGAAAAGGAAGACTAACCATTTCAACTGTAAAGCCCTTCTAGGCCCGGTGTGGTGGCTCATATCTGTAATTCTAGCACTCTTGGAGGCCGAGGCAGGCGGACTGCCTGAACTCATAGGTTTGAGACCAGCCCGAGCAAGTGTGAGACCCTGTCTCTAAAATATAGCTGGGCGTTAGGCGGGTGCCTGTAGTCCCAGCTACTTGGCAGGCTGAGACAAGAGAATCATTGGAGCCCAAGAGTTTGAGGTTGCTGTCAGCTATGATGCCACGGAACTCTACCTAGGACAACAAAGTAAGACTCTGTCTCAAAAAAGAATAAAGAAAAAATAAAGCCCTTCTGAAAACGTCTTTTATGTTTTTAGAGAAGAGGTTTGCTTTGTCACCCAGGCATGGTGTGATGATCGTAGCTCACTTTAACCTTGAGTTCAAATGATCCCTCTGCCTCAGACTCCTCAAATGCTGAGATTACAGGTGCAAGCCACTATGCCCAGCCTGAAAATATTAATTGGCAGATTCACAGTTTTGTATAATTTATCATCCAAATTGTGATACTTCTGAGAATAAAAGAGGGCGCTAACTGAAGAACACATTTTAAGAAGCTGGTTTGTATAATGGGCTTAGAACAGTGTCTGGGCATTTAGGAAGCGGTGTGCTAGCTATAATTATTATTAATGATAATCCATTATCTCTCACTTAGCATTCTGATTGGTTTTCCTTGCTTCCATTCTTGACTCTTCTCCAATCCATTCTCTTCATAGATGAAACACTGTAAATTAGGTGTCAATCCCTGGCCTTCCTCTGCACTTAAAAATAATCAATAGTTGGCTCAGCGCCTGTGGCTCAAGCGGCTAAGGCACGGGCCACATACACCTGAGCTGGCGAGTTTGAATCCAGCCCGAGCCCGCCAAACAACAATGACGGCTGCAACCAAAAAAAAGCTGGGCGTTGTGATGGGCACCTGTAGTCCCAGCTACCTGCAAGGTGGAGGCAGGAAAATCCGCTTGAGCCCAGGAGTTTGAGGTTGCTGAGTTGTGACACCATGGTACTCTGAGGTGCCAGCTGAGGCTCTGTCTCAAAAAAAAAAAAATCAATAGCCTCAGTGACACAGCAAAGTCCCATCTCTACAAAAAATAAAAAAATAGCTAAGCTTGGTGCCATGTGCTTATAGTCCTAGCTACTCAGGAGGCTGAGGCAGGAGGACAGTTTAAGTATAGAAGTTCAAGGGTACAGTAAACTATTATCAGACCACTGAACTCCAGCATGGGTAATAGAGAGAGACCCTGTCTCTTTCCCCCACCAAAAAAAATGAGCCTTTTTCATGGTTTACAAGGCCCCTCAATAACTATGACCCAGCCGCGAACAACTTTCTCTTTCTCCAACACACTTTCACCTCTTATCTGTGCCACCCAGCTTGAGTACTTTTGACCTTGTTCTTCACACCTGGCTTTAGTAGCCCCTCCTCTTGAGAAGGCTTTGGGATCACTTAGTCTATAGTAGTTTCTGAAGATAGATCTACCTGACTTCTAAATTGGGCTCCTTCTGTGCCTTGCTGCCAACACCTGGTTGTCTCCAGGTCTCCCCTGAGCAATTTGTGGCATCTCCACCTCCCTTGAGAAGAGGCTAAATACCTCTCCACCTGGTCGGGTGCAGTGGCTCATGCCTGGAATCCCTGGCACACAGGGAGGCTGAGGTGGGTGAACTGCTTGAGCTCAGGAGTTCCAGACCAGCCTGAGAAAGAGTGAGACCCCATCTTTTTAAAAAAAAAAAAAAAAAAAAAAAAAGGCTCAGCACCTGTGGCTCAAGCAGCTAAGGTACCAGCCACATACACCTGAGCTGGCGGGTTTGAATCCAGCCTGGGCCTGCCAAACAATGACAGCTGCAACCAAAAAATAGCAGGGTGCCTGTAGTCCCACCTACTTGGGAGGCGGAGGCAAGAGAATGGCTTGAGCCCAGGAGTTGGAGGTTGCTGTGAGCTGTGACACTACGGCACTCTGTGAAGGGCAACATAGTGAGACTGTCTCAAAAAAAAATTTTTTTTTCATTGGAAAGATGAGATTGCATTATATTCAGGGTAACCCTGTGTCTAGGCATAATACTGATAATTATAGGTTCCTTCTAATTAGAACCAAATAACTTATTTACTGCTCTTCTCTAAAACAGTTCATACTCAAGCTGGACATGTCTCAATGACACTGAGATAATCCTCTAATGATATTAACCCAAATCCTGATTACCAATCTAGGAATATATGATCTAAAATATTTCAATTCTTAATTCACCAAGAAGGAAATGGTTTATTTGGTATAATTCTTGTCTTTTTTTTTATTATTAAATTATAGCTGTGTACATTAGAGCAATCAATTAGACAATGTGCTATCTAGTCTTTTTTTTTAAATAAACTTTTTATGTTATAATAGTTTTAGATTCATAGAAAAGTTATAAAGTAGCAGAGTTCTCTCATACCTCACCCCCAGTTTCCCCTATTAATAACGTCTTACATTTGTCATTAATGAACCAACATTGATAAATTATTATATTATTAAGTAAAGCCCTAACTTTATTTGGATTTCCTTAGTTGTAAATGTAAACTAAGTTTTCCCACGACCTAATATCCTTGATCCTACCCTTGGACATTAAATTTAGCTGTCAGATCTCCTGTGGGTCCTCTTAGCTTTAGTTTTTCAGACTTTCCTCATTTTTGATAACCTTGACGGCACTGATGAGTATTGATTGGTCAGGAGTTTTGTGGGGTGTCCATCAATTGGGGTTTTCTTTTTTTAGAGACAGAGTCTCACTTTGTCACCCTCGGTAGAATGCCGTAGCGTCACAGCTCACAGCAACCTCCAGCTCCTGGGCTTAGGCAATTCTTCTGATTCAGCCTCCCGAGTAGCTGGGACCACAGGCGCTCGCCATAACACCTGGTTATTTTTGTTTTTTTTTTTTAAATTGCAGTTTGGCCGGGGCTGGGTTTGAACCTGCCACCCTCGGTATGTGGGACCAGCGCCCTACTCACTGAACCACGGGCGCCACCCATCAATTGGGGTTTTCTTTTTTTTTTTTTTTTTGGGGGGGGGGGGTTTTCTTATGACTAGACTGGGGTTATGGGTTTTGGAAGGAAGACTATAATGGTAAAGTGCCATCTTTATTACTGCAATATTAAGGGTACATGGTATCAACATAATTTATCACTGTTGATGTCAACTTTGATCACCTGGCTGAGGTAGTCTTTGTCAGGTTCCTCTACTGTGAAGTTAATTCTTCCCCTCCTTTCCACACAGTTGTCTCTGGAAGGAAGTTACTAAAAGCAGCACAACTTAAGAGGTAGGGAGTTAAGCTCCACTTCATTGAGGGAGGAATAATTATATGAATTATTTGGAATTACACAATGAAGATTTGTTTCTTTTCCTCATTTATTTATTTAGTCATTTATTTGTATCACTCCAGTTGGTTTTCAAAAATTAAATAACTGTGCTCTGACACCTAAATCTTTTTATCTCCAATATGAAAATATTTCAACACTAAGCAATCTGCTTAACAATATTTATTTGAGATGCCTCTATCTGAATATAGATCTGCCTGACTAAGTTTCATTTGGATTGTGAGGGGAAGACAGAGACTATAAGGAACGTCAGTGTACAAGCACAAAGAAAGCTGAGAGGGGACACAATTGATTTAGAGTAGAACGCCTGCATTATAGTCCAAGTTCTAGCACATAGCAGCACAGTGTGATCTTAAATAAGTCATTTAACTTGAGCTTTAGTTCATAAAAAATAGATAATACCAAGGCCTTAATATTGTTCTAGGATTTATGAAATGCCTACAAAGAGGATATACGGATTATAAAACAGGATAGAAGTGTAAGACATCATTATATCATAAAAATTCAGGATTATAAAAGGCAAAATTATGGAAATAATTTCTTATGAATTATTTCAAATTCTCTAATACAAGCACATAGTATATTATTCTCTCTCTCTCTAAAATCTTCAATAAGGGGGGCAGCACCTGTGGCTCAGTGGGCAGGGTGCTGGCCCCATATACCAAGGGTGGTGGGTTTGAACCTGGCCCTGACCAAACTGCAACAAAAAAATAGCTGGGTGTTGTGGGAGGCGTCTGTAGTCCCAGCTAATCAGGAGGCTGAGGCAAGAGAATCGCTTAAGCCCAGGAATTGGAGGTTGCTGTGAGCTGTGTGGTGCCACAGCATTCTACCGAGGGCAATAAAGTGAAACTCTGTCTCTACAAAAAATAAATAAATAAATAAATAAAAAATCTTCAATAATGGGCCAGGTGCAGTAGCTCACACCTGTAATCCTAGCATTCAGGGAGGCCAAGACGGGTGGATTGTTTGAGCTCATGACCTGTTTGAGCAAAAGTGAGACCCTGTCTATTAAAAATGAAAAACTTAGGCAAGAGGATTGCTTGAGCCCAAGTTGGAGGTTGCTGTGAACTATGACACCAGGGCACTCTACCCAGGGTCACAGCTTGAGAATCTGTCTCAAAAAAAAAAAAAACAAAAAAAAAAACTTTAATAAGGGAAAAGTAACTGAAAGCTTAGTTGTATTAATGAGTGGCTTTGGATTTTATTCACTCCAAACCTTATAATTCCTAGAAAACCTGCTGCAGTCCGTTGTGTTGTTCATATATTTATCTTTATCCCTTCTCATCCTTACCTGTTTAAGAGTAGAGATAAGGCCTGATTCTACTTTCATACTTGTGTTATATATATTAAATAGAATCAGAGTAGAAATTGTATTTGAAGGATTTGTGTATCTTAACTTGAAAACAAACTAAAGAAAGAGATGGTTCCTTTAGTTTTATTATTATTATTATAATTATTTGCAGTTTTTGGCCAGGGCTGGGTTTGAACCCACCACCTTCAGTATATGGGGTCGGCATCCTACTCCTTGAGCCATAGGCACTCCCCTAGTTTTAGCATTTTAATTAAAATCTAACTTTAATTCCTGCTGATTTTCCACTTTGCTCACGTTACACACAGAACTTAGGACTGATATAAAATAACTGAAGTTAAGAAATTATTTTTGAGAAAAATCTCTAGGAAACAGTAACTATTTTCTACTCTTGGTACCTGTTGTCAAGTTAGTTCTTTTAAAGTGTTTCTTCTCTTTTATACTGGTATGACACCCTCTCAACTAATTTTTCTCCTTCAATTTCTGGTCCATTGTTTCTTAAAGTATGAGGGGTCCTTATTAAAAATGCTGGTTCCAAGGCCTCATCTTAGACCTACTTAATCAGAATCTCTGGGTGAAGCCTGGGAATGTTCACTCTAATAACCAATAGCCTGGCCTTTACTATCAAATACACTGTGACTAGGACTATAGTCCTAAAACCCGAAGTGGATCAAATCACTTCCTCCTCTTCAAAAGCCTTCAGTAGTTATTCACTATTCAGAGCAAGTCCTAACTTCTTAACTTGGCCCTTGAAGTTGGCTCTAATCTCTCTCTAGTTTATTTCCCTTTGGGCTTCACACTCCTTCCTGCACGCATTCTCACAGAGGCACCGTGAATACACTATGTACTGAGGCACCTCAATGTTCTCTGTTCAGCCTGTATATTCTCATGTACAGCCTCTGACAAGAGAAGACAGCAAAATCAAAAGAGTTGAATTGCTTTTTGGGGACCGAATCAACTGTTAACATGACCACAAGACCATAGCAGACAAAAGTGATAAAGAAGGTAGGAAAAAACATTTCTTTAACTAAGAGGATCCCTGTGCAGGTATCCACAACAAAGGAAAACAGGAGTAAAAAAGACAGCAATTTATCATGAGCAGAGATATACAAACCACAACTGCCCTGGATATACAAACTGCAGAGCAAAGCCAGCTATATCCCTCCACAAAAATCTCTCCAAAATACAAGTCTGACTAGTCTTCACTTCTAATGCCAAGAGAAGGAAACACTTTTTGCGTTTTTTATATAAGAATGTCATTAAGGCTGTGCAGCAAAACTTTGTTCCAAAGAATAGCAGAATTTCTCACTGTGTGATGATGACACTAAGAGAAGGGTGGAGAAACAAAGCAGATAAACACCTTGACCAAGGTTACACGGCAATGATAAAACAACAATTTTTTTTTTTTTTTTTTTTTTTTTTTTAGAAAGAGCCTCAAGCTATCCCCCGGGGTAGAGAGCTTTGGCATCACACCTCACAGCCACCACCAATTACTGGGCTAAAGTGATTCTCTTGCCGTAGCCTCCCAAGTAGCTGGGACTACAGGCACCTGCCACAACACCCAACTATTTTTTTGTTGCAGTTTGGCCGGGGCTGGATTTGAACCTGCCACCCTCGGTATATGGGGGCCGGTGCCCTACTCACTGAGCCATAGGTGCCATCGCAATAT
>CAUYPK010033624.1:0-35546 GCA_963574355.1 Loris lydekkerianus
AAAGGTTTATCTATTTTATTGATCTTTTCAAAAAAACCAACTTTTGGATTTATTGATCTGTTGTATAATTCTTTTGTTTTCAATTTCATTTAATTCTGCTCTGATTTTGGTTATTTCTTTTCTTCTGCTGGTTTGGGGTTGGAGTGTTCTTCCTTCTCCAGTTTCCTGAGATGGCCCATTAAGTTATTAACTTCCTCTTTTTCTGTTTTCTTGAGGAAGGCTTGCAGTACGATAAATTTCTCTCTTAGAACTGCCTTTGCAATATCCAGAGGTTCTGATAATTCATGTCTTGATTGTTGTTTTGTTCCAAAAATTTGGTGATTTCCTTCTTAATCTCATCTATAACTCATGTATTCTTCAGCATAAGGTTATTTAGCTTCCATGTCTTTGTATGGGTATGCAGATTCCTGTTGTTATTGAGTTCAACTTTTATTCCATGATGGTCTGTGAAGATGTAAGGAATAATTTCTATTTTTTAAAATTTGCTGAGGTTAGATTTGTGGCCTAGGATATGCTCAATTTTGGAGTATGTTCCATGGGCTGATGAGAAGAATGTGTATTCAGTTTTGTTGGGATGAAATATTCTGTAGATGTCTGTTATATCCGGATGTTGAATGGTTACGTTTCAATCTAAAATTTCTTTGCTTAGCTTCTTTTTGGTCGATCTAAGCAGCACTGCTAAAGGGGTGTTAAAATCTCCAACTACTATGGAACTGGAGGAAATCAAGTTGCTCATGTCTGTTAGATTTTCTCTTGTAAGTTGAGGTGCGTTCTGGTTGGATGCATAAATATTAATAATTGAAATCTCATCATACTGAGTATTACCTTTAACAAATATGAAGTGTCCATCATTATCTTTCCTCATTTTGGTTGTTTTAAGGCCTATTGCATCTGCAAACAGGATTGCAATGCCTGCTTTTTTCTGCTTTCCATTTGCCTGGAATATAGATGACCATCCCTTCACCTTAAGTCTATATTTGTCTTTTAATGTAAGATGCGATTCTTGTATGCAGCAGATATCTGGCTTGAGTTTTTGTATACAGTCAGCCAACCTGTGCCTCTTTAGAGGACAATTTAAACCATTCACATTAATTGAGAATATTGATAAGCCTTTTGAGAGTCCAGTGGACATTTTTAATCCTTCTGTGACTGTGGAAGGTGGAATTTGGTCAAAATTTTCTGGGTGGGTTTACTTTTATGGTGGAGGATTATGCTAATCTTTATGGAGGATAGGTCTGAGAATATCCTGGAGAGCTGGTTTAGTTGTGGCAAATTTCTTGAACATGTGAATGTCATTAAAGTATTTAATTTCTCCATCTAAATAAAACTCAGTTTAGCTGGGTACACGATCCTGGGTTGAAAGTTTTTTGTTTTTTTTTTAACCAGATTTAAAGGTGATCACCATCCTCTTCTAGCTTGTAAGGTTTCAGCAGAGAGATCTGCAGTTATTCTGATATTCTTCCCCTTGTAGGTAATGGTTTTCTTTCATCTGGCTGCTTTCAGAATCTTCTCCTTCATATTAACTTTAGTGAAATTGATTATGATGTGTCTGGGGGATGTCTTATTTGGGTTGAGTCGTGCTGGAGTTCTGAAACTGTCTGCTATCTGAATTTCAGAATCTCTTGGCATGTCTGGAAAGTTCTCCTTCATCATCTCATGGAGAAGAGATCTGTGTCTTGTGAAGCCACTTCGTCACTTTGGTGGATCCCTATAAGACGAATATTGATTTTTTTTTAAATTATCCCAGAGCTCTCTGAGAGAGTGACCTGTTTTTGCCCTCCATTTCTTTTCTTCTTTAACAGTTGGGGAGCATTTGAAAGCTTTGTCTTCAATGTCAGAAATCCTTTCTTCTGCTTCCTCCATTCTGTTACTAAGGGATTCTACTGTGTTTCTCAGATCTTTGAGGTCTGCAACTTCTTGTCTCAATGCCTCAAAATCTTTGGTCATTTGGTCTTTGAATTCATTGAATTCTTCAGATATCTTTTGGGTTACTGCTTGAAATTCTAATTTGATCTTATTTGCTATAAAGATTCTGAATTTGATTTCTGACATCTTAGCTATTTTTTTGCGCATGGGATCTTGTGCTGTGTCTGCACCATTGTTCCTTGGGGGAGTTGATCTACTCTGATTATTTATATTGGCAGAGTTTTTCCTTTGATTTCATCTCATGATGGTTTTTCACCGTTGCCTCTGGCCATCCTCATAGTTGGGGTGGTGTCTCTCCGAGATTAGACCCCAGGGGGATCACTATTTTTGCTGGATCTTTGTAGGGAGTGACCCTGTGTAGCTCTTCTGGGGCTTCTCCAGCCAGGGAGTTCTGGTTGTGGGAGTAGCTCCAGAGTGTGACACCCCAGCAACAGGGCAGGGGGTGGTGCACACGGTTCTGGGAGTGCCTGGTTCCCAGTGACTTTGGCACAGAGGGCCCAAGGCTCCAGCAGTCTCTGGCCAGGAGAAGGGCTCCACGCAGAGGCAGGGAGGGCTTTGGAGGACACGCAGCTACCAGAGTCCCTGGCCAGATGACCTGCGTCGCATGTGGCAGCACAGCTCTTACGGGGGACCTGGCGGGTGCCGATGGCGGGTTGCAGTGCAGCGCTTATGGAGGTCTGATGGGCACCGATCACAGGTCTCGGTGTAGCTCTTCAGGAGGTCTGGCAGGCACTGATTGCATGTTGTGGTGCAACTTGGCATCCCTATTCTCATAAGGTCCCCAGGATGCCCAACACCACCATGAGCACCGCGACGAAGAGTGCTGGAGGTCTCAGCTTCTCCAACCTCCCGGCAAATGGCTTTTCTTTTTTATAGTTTCAACAGCAATGTATAAGGGCTCCAAATTTGCTACATCCTCATCAGCACTTGTTACTATCTGTGTTTGATTTTAAGCTATTTTAGTGGGTTTGAAGTAGTATCTTACTGTGGTTTTGATTTCCATTTCTCTGATAGCAAATTACAATTAACTTCTTTTTATGTACTCACTGGTCATTTATCTACCCTCTTTGGAGAAATGTCTATTTAAATCCTTGCCATTTTGGCAAACATTGCAAAAATTCATCGAATTGTGTATCAAAATCATTGGCTCACTGTCAGATACATAGCAGACCAAGTAAACATTTGATAGAGAAATAGGAAATCTTAATTGAAAATCTTGGCCAACAGCTCATGGCTCTTACATGACGACAATGCACCAACTGATAAGGCACTATCTGTGAGGGAGTTTTCAGTCGTAAACAAATAACAGTATTGCGATGCCCTTCCTACATACCTGATTTGGCCCCCCAGTGACTTTTTTTTTTTACCTGAAGATAAAGGAAAGATTGAAAGGAAGAAATTTTTATGACATTAAAGACATCAAGGGTAATATGATGACAACATTGATGGCCATTCCAGAAAGAGTTCCAAAATTGCTTTGAGGAATGGACTAGGTGCTGGCATCAGTAATTAGCTTCCCAAGTAAGTAATACTTAAAGGGTGACCATAGTGATACTCAGCAGTGAGGTATGTGGCACTTTTTCTAGAATGAATTCACAATGTAATTGACAGACCTTGTAGGAAGGCAGCCAAATATGAACCAGCAATAGAGGATAATGAGGAAAATGCCCAGCAGAACTATGCAATTAATTGTTATTTAAACCCATAAATGTGCCATTGAAAACTTTTCCTTTTCATGATATAAAATGCAGAAGACATTCCTAAAGACAAAGCATTTTGTAAAAGAAGATTTTCCATTTTAATACCCAAACTGGAGTAAGTAAATTGGCAGAATGAATCCAGAATCAAGACACATTAGATGTACCAGGAATGAATTTATTTGGGGGACAGTTTCCATTTTTTATTAATTAGATATAATTTATAACTAGAAACAATCGATGGAAAACTTTTAGATAGTAAGAGAACATTTTGAAGAGTACATAATGATGACATACAATATGTTCAGTTTAAGTTATAAACTTTAATCATTTTTTATTGTAAAAAAAAAAAATAGAAACCACAGTGAGACCCTGACTCATGAAAAAAATGGAAAAACCCAGCTGGGCACCACGGTGAGCGCCTGTAATCCCAGTGGCTTCTGGAGGCTGAGGTTGTGGTGAGCTACCACGCCCACTGCCCTCTGCTCAGGGGCATAGGGTGGGACCCTGTCTCGACAACAACAACAACAACAACAAAAAGTAAAGAAATAAAAAATAAGCAACGAAATAAAATTTAAAAAAGCCAAAAAAAAAAAAAAAAAATGAATTTAAAAACACAACACTATCACTTATAATTTTCATAATAACCTAAAGTTATTTGCGTATCCTGAGTTTTTAATATTTTTATATTTTTAAAATCATGGAACACCTACAAAGTAAAAAAACTTTTAATTATTTTACCTCTCAGAATATCTAGGAGGAAAGCTGAAATATTTCTAAGTAAACAGCAGTAAAAATAGGCTTTTGGGCTTTTTATTTTTTGGTAATTATTTTAAGGAGTCAAATGGGAAATGAAATCGAATAGGTGTGTTTCCTAAAATCCTGTCACATGCTCAACCATTATATTCATTAAGCTTAACCAGCACACACATTAAAGTTGCATGTGAGTGCCAGGGAATACATTCATCAGACTGTTTTGGCTAATATTTAACACTATGTAGAACATCTTTTTCAAACAACGTAATTTTCAATTTTGGCATGTGTTAGTTTTGCATTTTTGAAGGTAGCATAGTGTTGCCTTATCGACATAATTTTTAAATAAAGGATCATGTCTCTAAAGTATTCAATGAAGCATTAAAATAATGCTAAAATAATAATATAAATACTACAATTCAAGAAAAACCTCATAAATTATAAATGATATTTCAGCACAAATACAGATTATAATTCTGTGTGTGCTATGACAAGCCTACATCTGACTTTACACAGTTGCCACAAAAAGAGAAAGGACTGGAAATATAATAACACATATATGAAAATTGGATTTTTTTGAGTTATTCATGTCTCCAGTACATTGGCTTTTATAACATGTTTCTCAGTTAGGTTTTGTGTCATTGTTAAAGTTCAGTTGTCTCTCACCAATTGAGATTTTCTAAAGCAAATGCTAAACATTGGCTTCTAATTGATGAGGAATGTGAGCTTCAGGAAGGCAGGGGTTTTTAATCTTTTCATGTGCTACATTCCCAATACCATGAGCTTAGCAATTATTCACTAAATATTTGTTAATAAACGAAAGGATTTTTCACTAAAAATATCATTAAAGAAAATTAAAATGACTAAGCCACCAAAGTTATGTTCCTTGTAGCAAAAATATGTTTCCTTATTGCCTTAAAGTTTGAAAATTAGCTGAAAATTAGTGAGATATTATTAAGGGAAATTGACAGGTGAAAGAATGAACTATTGGCAAAATTGTTTAATAAAATAATATTCTTAGGCCCTGGAGATATCACTTACTATGATGCATGTAGCACAGCAATTTCATGTTATAGTAAGATGTATATGTCAGTGGCATACTCAACAAGTTAGTCTATTTATCACTGGCAACTGACTGCAGAATTAGGGTAATTATTATTTCATAAGATGTGATATAAGTTGGACAAGATAACATTGTGAACAAACTGACAGGCACAAGTAGCTGTGTGAGTAATAGAAGTGTGTTGCACTAAAAATAAAAGAAGTTGAGCCGTCAATGTGCCTCCTGTTCTTGCTTTCATTATTGAAAAGAAGCATGAATAATTCAAATATGATCAAGTTATGACCTCTAAATATACATCTCTGTAGCATGTGTTATATAAAGAAAGAAGCACAAGTATAACACTCTCCTTTCTACCCTAAAGTATCTTGGGTATTGAGGGAAAGGTGCTCATGTGTTTTTGAAATGAGAAATGGATCACTGATAATATTAGGCAATCATTTCAGGACATAGCTTACTACTAATAGTATCTAAAATAGACTAAATTTATTTCAGGAATAAAATATCATAATTTTTAATGTTAAAGTTAATAGAATTTCTTTAGATGATCTGAACTATGGCACAAAAACTCGATTCTTGCTCAATTCTTGAATTTCTTTTCTTGGAGAAAGAGATCAATGGTGCATTATTGGGAATATTTAAAAATAGCATCTAAACATTGTAACTGATTATGAAAATATATCCAGCCACTCTCATAAAGTCCTGTTTGCTTTACAGGCTATGTTCTGCTCCTTGTAAACCCACGCACTAATTGGGACTTGCTGGGAAAAGAAAGACCTAGAACAACATTGCAGGTGTCTCTGGCTCCCAAGTTACTGCACTTGCTCTGGAATTTTTCACCATCTTGCCCTCCCCAGAAGATTGCCCAAACTGTACATAAGTTAATCCTACCTTCTGAAAGCTGGGTTTATTTCCCAACTCTGCTCATCTGGGACAAGCTTCAACAACAGGCTATTTTCCCTTGGCTCATGCCCAGTGCCCTGGTAAGTGAGGCTCTGTCTGATTTCAGCTTTGCACTGTATGGGATAGAAATGCTTTGATTTAACACCACATGGAGGATGTTCAATGCACTCTGAGATTGTGAATTCCTACTGTTTTTCTTTGCCTTTCCTCCTTAGCCTTATTATTTTAGAAGATATTAATTATATTATCTTGTTCATACTAAATATAGTCAATCAGGAATTATTCACAGGAAAACACTGGCTGGATGCTATATCTGGTTACCAAGAATTTATTTTAATTATGAAAACAGAAGAAATGAAGCAAAATCAGTCTACCCCCAAGAATTAGTCAAAGGCTCTTAACGTTCTATAGAAAATGATGAATAAGCCTTGGTCACGAATCCCTACTGATTTTATAGATGAATTTATTGAATTTAGCAAAGACTTTCTTAGAAAGGGCTCCTAATTCCAACAAACCTTTGCTACGATAATCCCAATAATGGTCTATTTATTTGCACTGTGTAAGTTATCTCTGATAGCATACACATTTGTGGATTGGTACTTGACCATCATGAAATTATCTCAAGTAATTTGAAGGGTTAGGCTGACAGGATGGTACAGATCAGTTAAGGGAATTCTAGAGTTAGGGCTGATATTTAGAAGGTTTACAATGGGACTACTAGGCCAATGGTTTATGGCTGTCATCCATTCTAACTGATTAAAGCCTATGCTGTGTTGTTAACACTGAGTATCCAATTTTGAATATTATTATTGCTTGTAATATATTCTTAAAGATTTGTAAGCCTTCAAATCATTTGATATGTTGCTCCAGATTAGCAAAATGAGTCAAACCTACTGAATCACAGTGGATGGTATCTGTAGACTTGTTTCTGTCTCTGAATTTCAAAGCACATGAGGACACAGTACAAAATTGTGGTCCTAGAATTAGCGCCATCACAGGTCCAATGTGCAATATTTCATTATGACTAACTCTAAAGATTTGTTCATGGATAACTGGAACAGAAACAATTTCACAAAAGAATACTCTGTTTTTGATTGAAAGATGGCTTGCTAATACAGCTTTTTAAAACTTTCATGTCAGCCAAAGAATGTGAGTCTCATAATGATGAGGTAGGCGGGAAGGTCACCTTTTAAATGAATAAATGTAGGTTTTTAATTATTTTTGTAGAGTTATCATTTAAGGTTATATAGCATGTGTAAATCTCAATCTAAAAAAATTCAGGTTTGTAAGAAATACCGTTTTATTTTTTCATTACTCAATCCAATTTCTATTTTAAGTTCTTATTTCACAAGGTGTGGCAAACAATCATAGTCAATTTGGCAGGAACTGCATCTCAACTGAGGAGGCTTCCATAGTATCACGGTATCAGTGGATTTCCTTTATTGAAAATCATTTCTGTCATTTTCAAAACAGTCATGGCAGACAAGATTTAAAGTTTATTTATTTACTTTTGAAACAGAGTCTCAGACTGTCACCCTGGGTTGAGTGCTCTGGCATCATAGCAACTTCAAACTCTTGGGCACGAGTGAAACTCTTGCCTCAGATTTTCTATTTTCAGTAGAGACAGGGTCTCGCTTTTGCTCAGGCTGGTCTCAAACTTGTGAGCTCAAGCAGTCTACCTGCCTTGGCCTCCCAGTGGAAGGGGATGAAGCATTTGATCCTTGCTCTTCCTCTACCATGCTGGCTCCTCTGAAATTTCTAATATGCATCTTTCCTCAAAGTCAACCAGCCCCACAGATTGCTACTAGGTTGATTCTGGTCTACCAGAAAGGCCCCTTGAGGTCTGGTGGCTTTCTGGATGCCACAGTAAGTTTTTAAGAACATAAAAATGGGTCTAGGGCGGTGGCTCGTGCCTATAATCCTAGTGCTCTGGGAGGCCGAGACCGGAGCTCAGGAGTTTAGAGATCAGCCTGAGCAAGAGTGAGACCATATCTCTACTAAAGAACTAGTGGGCTTTGTGGCATCACCTGTACTCGCAGCTACTCAAGAGGCTGAGGTAGGAGGATCCCTTGAGTCCAGGAGTTTGAAGTTGCCATGAACTAGGCTGGTGCCATGGCACATGAGCGTGGGCAAGAAACAGAGTATGACTCTGTCTAAAAAAAAAAAGAATGAAAGAAAGAAAAAGAGACAGAAAGACAAACATAAAAAGTTATAAAATAGTTGGTGGTCAATTTGCTATGGATTTAAAACAATTTCATTAGCAGGTAAAATTGCAATAATATTGTGTACAGTATAACTGCTATGGTAACTGGAAAAAACAATGCAAACATCTGCAGTGCTATTATTGGGAGTAAATCTTACTAGTAGTACTAAAGCACAGATAAATTCCATTGGTAGTTAAATCCTGCAATATTACTTCTGACAATTTCACTGGAAAAACTGGAAAACACAAAGATAAGAATTTTTATCACCAGGAAAGATAATAATTCAAGCCTATGGTTACATTTCATAGACAAGAATCTCGATTTTGGGGTTTCTAAAATAGTGAATAGAAAAGCTGCTTTATTGAAAATCATTTCTGTCATTTTCAAAACAGTCATGGCAGACAAGATTTAAAGTTTATTTATTTATTTATTTTTGAAACAGAGTCTCAGACTGTCACCCTGGGTTGAGTGCTCTGGCATCATAGCAACTTCAAACTCTTGGGCACGAGTGAAACTCTTACCTCAGATTTTCTATTTTCAGTAGAGACAGGGTCTCGCTTTTGCTCAGGCTGGTCTCAAACTTGTGAGCTCAAGCAGTCTACCTGCCTTGGCCTCCCAGAGTGCTAGGATTTCAGGCATGAGCCACAGTGCACAGAAGATTCAAAGTTTTTGAATGGTGTTTTTCACTTCTTTGTATTCTATCTTCAGTTTAAGTTTGATGATATTTAAATGCAAAATTGAAATTACTTTAAATGTTGAGTCCTTCCTTAAATAAAACATCAACAACCTGGGTCAAATGGACAGGACAATTAAATTGTATACACAGGTATATTTCATGGCAGATTAAGCCTAGAATAGGAGATGATAAATTAAGACCTGAGTGAACAGGGGATTAGAGAGGGGGTGAAACACAGTGGGCAATCCTAGAAGAAGGAGGACCAATAAGGCATACATGCTTATAGGTAAGAGAAATGGAGGATCTTAAGAAAAAAGTAACTTACAGCATGCCAAAAGATCCCAGCGAATATATGGCATGAGGAGTAGTCATGAAGACTGAAAGTAAGTAAATTTTTAGTAATTATTATAAAATCCTGGGTCTACCTAAATTATTGGTACCAACTGAGTTAAATGTACTGTTTCAGAGTCTTTAGTCCTTGAGGTAGTGATGTTTGGTACTAAACAATGAAATATAATATTGCCCAAGTATTCTTGAAGGTCTGTTTAGTTTTTTCCTTGCTTGTTTATGTTTGCTACCAAAGAAAATAGCATACCCTATCAGTTACCCTTTTGTTGCAGGAAGATGAGGTCCAAAGGAGAGAAAGAACACCCAAACACCATTTTTATAAGAGGAAGGGTTATCTCCACCAGCCGGGAGCTTAGGGCATAGAAGAATTCAAAATGGCCGTGTTCTCCAAGGTCTTTCCCTTTTTATTGACTGTCAAAAAGTTCCAATCCATCGGTACCCTTCTCATCGGCCAGTTTGAATCAAGTGGGAGAAGCTATTCTAGCCCACTCATGATTACAGAATTTCACAGAAGTGGAAATTTCCAAGTTCCAGGAAGTTAAATTTATAAATTCCCAAGAGCTGAGTCACCACGGAGGACTCTGCAGGTGTATCCTTATGATCTCCTTGAGAAGACTTGTAATCCTAGACCTCACCCTTCTTGGGGTATCCTCTGTCACTTTGACTATTTGCATAAAGTATGGGCATAAACTATGTGTTTATGAATAAAGTCCATATGCACATATCTTCCATCTTCTTAACATTCCAGAAAAGTAGACAGGATTGTTTTACAGATTTAAAAGCTGGAACTTAGAGAGGTTGCATAATTTAAGATGCTGACCATCTGTTTCTGAAAATCTTTCAGAACAGAAATTGTAGCTTTTATGTACTGTCAATAGTATTTAATAAAATCAATACACAATTCAATAATTATTGGCTAAGCAGACCAAAAGATCTTAAAATATTCTATATTTAAGGTTCTTCAATACATTGTTAGTAGATAGCTTATTTAAAAACTTATAGGGCAAAGAAGTAGCTACTTTGTGGGGCCTTCAGGAGACAGCTTATGAATTTGAGTTCAGCAGCAGAACATTAGCAATGTCTGCTCTTAATTCCTCACTTATTCAGTAAACAATTCTAACTCTGTTGTTTTCTTACCTATCTTGGTGTCTAGAATGAAAAAGAAGAGCTTATATCTAAGACATCTAAGAGTTTATAAAAGAAGAGCTGCCTTATAAGAAAATATCAGTTTCTTGAAATTTTCTACAACTTGAAGTAGAGATACTACTCCTTAATTAATTAATTAATTATTAGTTTATTTATCAGAGCTCTCTAACCCTGGCTGGAGTATGGTGGTGTCATCATAGCTCATAACAACCCCAAACTCCTGGACTCAAGTGATTTTCCTGACTCTCAGCTTTCTGAGTAGCTGGGAATACAAGTGTGTGCCACGTGCTCAGCTACTTTCTCTCTTTGAGACAAGCCCTGATACTACGCTCAGGCTGGTTTTGAACTCTGGGCCACAAGCAATCCTGCCTTGGCCTCCAAAAGTGTTAGGATTACAGGCAATATCCACTGTATTCTGCCTTTTTTTAAGACAGTCATTGCTAAAACTCATTGCTTTTAAGATAATTTCTTTCAATAAAGTCTCTTTCTCTCTTCTTGAATAAGAGTATTAAAAGAAACCAGGATGACCACATGAGAAAGGCTGAAAAGTTATGAAGAACCAATAATAACCAGTGTGCAAAAATCTCCTGATCATTATGTGGGTTGTTCGTCAAGGACAACTTCGATGAAAATAATTTTTGACGATTTCTATAAATTAGCCATTAAAAAACCCCACATGAGCCAGGTGTGGGTGGCTCACACCTGTAATCCTAGCACTCTGGGAGGCCCAGGCAGGTGGAATGCTTGAGCTCAGGAGTTTGAGACCAGCCTGAGCAAAAGTGATACCCCCGTCTCTAAAAATAGACAAACAGCTGTGGCAAGCACCTGTAATCCCAGCTACTTGGGAGGCTGAGGCAAGAGGATTACTTGAGGCCAAGAGTTTGAGGTTGCTGTGAGCTGTGATGCCAGAGCACTCTTCCAAGGGTGATAGAGTGAGACTGTCTCACAAAACACCCTCAAACCCCAAAATAAAACCAACCCACACATTTAATGCCTATTAATGACACAAAATATATTACATATGAGATTATAATGGCTGCAGGTTGTAGTGACTGAGTAAACCAAGCAGGAAGGACATCAGAGAGCTCTAAGATGTATACAAAATAAGAATTAATATAATTATATTTATTTCAATATTTTAGAATTAAGATTGTAGCAAAATATGAGATAACTATGCCCTCTTCTGTAAAATGTACATTGTGTTTTTGTGGTATCATTAAATCACTTTATTCACTAAAGGTGGAGAGATACTGAATTCAAGCTTTCCATCTGTCTCCCCATCTCTGCTGATTGTTCAATATCTGTCTCTCCCCTTTTCTTATGCTCTTAATATCTACAGATGTGGGACATTCTTCCTCACCACTGCCCTCCCCTC
Source organism: Loris lydekkerianus (assembly GCA_963574355.1). NCBI lineage: Eukaryota > Metazoa > Chordata > Mammalia > Primates > Lorisidae > Loris > Loris lydekkerianus. The sequence continues at coordinate 12,089 of CAUYPK010033624.1, forward strand.
CGGTTCCTCAAAGAATCCTTCCCCACTCCCAACACCTTTCAAATTTCTATGTCCATTCGCCCAGAATAGACCAGTAATTGTTTTCAGGGTACATCCTGCTTGTTTTCTGTTCATATATTAACTTCCCCCTTTCCAGAAAGAGTCCATTGCTGTTAGGGTGATCCTTTTCAGTTTCTTTCCCACTTTACTCTGCTTATTTCTTAAATGTTAGTATTCCTAGTTGGGTTTGGTGGCCCAGGCCTGTAATCCTAGCATTTTCGTAGGCTGACAGTGACAAGATCGCCTGAGGCTTCGTCTCCAAACAAAACCCAAAAATCTAGCGAGGGGGTTCTCAGTCCCAGCTATTTGGGAGGCTGAGGCAGAAGGATCACTTCAGCCCAGGAGTTTGAGGTTGCCGTGAGCTATGATGATGGCACACTACACTCCTGCCTAGGAAAAACAAGACAGTCTCAAAAACAAAAACAAAAACAAACCAGAAAAATTCCTTACATTTCATTTCTGTCTTCTTCTCTACACCAGAAGTCTGTGACCCACCTAACATAAAGCAAATTTGTTTTGACAGGACACTTTCTACCCTTTGGGAAAGTGTCTACAACTTTCATATATTGGAAAGGGTTCTAAGCTCTTTTATAAAAACAAGGTTAAGCATCCCCGCCCTCACATTCTTTCTGTTACTTCATCCTCTTTTTTGCCTTTAATCACTTTGTATATACTAGCCACTCCCAAATCCATCCACAGTTCTTACCAGAAGCATTAGAGACCAAAAACGAAGGGAGACTAAGATTCAAAGGAATGTTGAACAATCAGAACAAGAAGAAATTGAGCTGTAAACAGTTTGTGTGCAATTCAGCTTACTGAATCCCCTTGAGGACCAACTGACTGAATGTTGGACGGGATGAGGGGCCAGAGGAAAGGGCCTGGTAGTGTCATTACTTCAGTTTGTCAGGCGAGAATCCCAGGAATAGGATGAAAAAAAGTCCATGTGAGCAAAAACCCTACTTGCTAGTTTCAGACCCAGGTCCTAAGTGGAAACGAGAGAACAAGAGAGAAAACCAAAGCAGCCACACTGCCCACAGATGCAGCAAAACCAGCTTCCACCTCGGCTACTACCGTCAAGAGCCAGAAACCCCGCCCAGCGCACCGCCGCGCCTTTGACGAACCACCACCTTACGCAATGACCCTGCAGCTCACTATAAACACTCCTTACTCCTCCCGCCTATCGTTTTCCAATCCGAGCCAATCAGAGGAATGGGCGGGATAGTCCTTAGTGGATTCCCATTTTTTTAAAAAGAAGGGTAGACCTTGCACCGCGTTCCGGCTGAGGAAAAACACCTACGGAGCTGGGAGGGCGGAGCCCCTAGGATGAGCACGTAAGTCTACCAATGAAGAGCCACGGTCGCGCTAAGACCCGGCCGCCGAGGTGGGCGGGGCACGAGAGAGACCTGGCCAATGGCGGCCGGGCGGACGGAGGTTGAGCCGCCGTGGGTAGGGTTAGTGTGAGAGGTGCGGCGGGGGAGGTAATGATGATGGTGGCGGAGGAGGAAAGCGGGGGAGGGGGTGCTGGGCACTGAGCCGCGGCTCTGGCAAGGTTTGGTAGGGTGGGGGACGGTCGCGGGGCGATCTGTCAGGGAGGGGGCGGGCGTGAGGAGCTCCGTCCGCCTGAGGGGCTGCAGATTCCGGCTCCCGCGAGCGCTGTGGCTGGCTTGGCTGTTCCATGTGGCTCCGGCGGGGATGGAGGACTCGGTGGCGGCGGCGGCGGCTGCTGCTGCGGCGGCGACGGAGGAGCGGCTCTGAGGAGGGAACGGGGCTAGACTCAGCCCGACAGCGGGATTAGAGGTGTGAGGAGGGGGCGGGAGTGGACGAGCGGCTGGGCCGGGGCTTTGGGACTGGGCTGGGGGGTCTTCTGGCATCGTCCGGGTGACAGGGACAGCGGACAAGCCACCGCCTGCCTCCGCTGGGGCGCAGGGGTCTGGGCTCAGTGCGTGAGGAGACGAGGCTTTAACGGACTGTTCCCCTGAGGATGGCGGAGGGAGGCACCGCACCCGGCACAGTCCACTTGCCCGGCTGGTCATTGCTTGACGCCCAGGCAAGAGTTTCCATTTCCCTCTGGTTGGCAGCGAAGGCGAAGGGAAGCCCAAGTGGCCTGGAGCTGGGACATGGCTAGCTTTCTGGCTTGAGGTTTCCCTCAACTCCTCGTTCACCATGCATTTCCCCCTGCAAGTGAACAACAGCTTTCCTTCCCGCTCCCTAATTTGTTCTATGCACATATTCTGGGATTTGAGGCTATTAATTGTTGGCTGAAAAACAAAGTTTGTTTAAAAATACTCCACTCCTCACTCTGACTGGCGGTGGACAGTAAACAGCATCCCTAGACTTTCCCGCTCTCCTTGCCCTTCTGTGATGCTAGAAGGGAGAGGTAGAGCCCAGACTTAGCATCTCTCTTGAATGTTGTTGATGCTGATTATCTGATGTGTTGCTCCACATCTTTGGTGTGAATTGTAATTTCTTCTTTGGTGTCTTGGATCCTTAATACTACTGGTTTTTGAGGTTGATGTTTTGCTTCATTGTTTGAAACATGCAGAGAACTGGGTGGTCTGTTGCAGTGTTATTTAACATGAGTGATTAGTCACTTCTCATGCTTCTCTCCTCATATTCTTTCTTGTTCTGTGTTTGTTCTGCATTTCAGTCCTCCAGAACACGCATTATATAGCTCCTGAGGTGGCATGGTGATGTCTCCATGAGGGAACCTCCTCTCACTCATCCTGTCATGTATATCATACTGTTTTCGACCGAGCCATTCATCTAAGATGGGATTTACCCTGTGAAACAGGGAGAAGACTTACAGACCCCAAACATCATTTCAAGTTATAGTTGAGTTTTTAGAAGTACAAACATACATACAAAGCTGCTTTGCTTTGGACCCTCTGCATTATTAAAGCTGCTGTATTGCTAACCCAGAACTGCTCCAGTATATTGACTGATCATCATGGCTTCAGTTTGGAAGAGACTTCAGCGTGTGGGAAAACATGCATCCAAGTTCCAGTTTGTGGCCTCCTACCAGGAACTGATGGTTGAGTGTACAAAGAAATGGTAAGATGTGCCTGGGGTTAGAGTTTCCTGTGCTATGGCCTAAACTCATTGTGGCCTGAACTCTTGAGTCTTTTGGTAGCAGATTTATTTACCTTTCTGTAGTCCAGGAAGGGTGGACTGGGCAGGGTGCACACTACTCTTACAAATACTGTGGTGTGTACTGTTGTGCTGGTATGGTCCTTGTGGATTTTAATTACTGTACTTAATTATGGCTTAGAGGCCTGAAACTGTGAGAGGACACTGACTGGTAGATGTGGTCTTGAAGTTATTCATCATTAGTGTTAGAATAACTTGGATTTTTATAATTTTAAGGAGACAAAAAATAGCTACTGAAATAATTAAACACATATGCATATGTTTTAATATAACATATATTTTATTAGAGTTTTAATATAGAAGTCTGTATTCTTGTAGGGTGGTGATAATCTATTCTTTCTTTTTTTTCTCATTTTTCTTTGTTTAAGTTAAAGGATTTTTCATTATTTTGTTAATAGGATACTAGTCCACACAACATTAGAAATTCTTTTGTTAAATGCCTAGTTAGACAACTATATTTCATTTTAATTGCCTAATGGGATACATTTCTTGGCTGGATTTAAGGAAGTAATTAGTAGTACTGGTCTGTGATTTGCTTCTTTCTACTTGAGCAAAGTAAATTTAGGGCTTTCTTTTCACTCCCCTGAATGGTAAGCAACAAAAATTCTTGGAGAAAAAAAGGTAATCTTAAGCAAATGGTCCTTTAGATTTTTATTTATTGCAGTGATTAAACAGTATTACCATAAAATAAGTCTATTTCTTTGTCCACCAGGAATGTGATCTCATGTCTGTAATAACTTCTTTTTTTAATATCCTTTTGATTAGATGAAAAAAAAAATAGCTTACTCTATTCCAGAACTCTTATAGCATATTTGAATTTTATTTGGGAACTAGTATCTGAATGCTTTTCTCTTGAACTTATTAGGAAAGGTATTTTAAAATCAATTCAAGAAATTCATGCACTGATTACCTACTTTACACTGTGGATTTAGAGTTGAATATGGCATAATCCCCACCCTCAAGGAGTTTACAGTCCACTGTGAGGATTGTCATGTAAATAAATACACTGTGATAGTTGTAGTAATATAAATATGTATGATTTAGGGATTTTAATCTGTTTCCATCCAGTTTATTATCTTTAGGGACAGATTATTTAACTTCTCTCTGATTTAGTCTCCATATCTACGGAGGTTGTAATGGTACTACTTCATAGGAAGGGTAATTGTGAAGACTAAATGAGTTGTAACAGTGTCAGGGACATAGTGACTGCCTAATAAACGCCATCATGTACAGAGTTGGCAGAGGGGAAAATAACTCTTTGAGGGTAGGAGGTGGGGTCTTGGGTTGACTTCTTGGGATCTGAGCTGGGTTTTGAAAGATTAATAGTAGTGTCTAGGAAGCGAAGGGGAAGAAGTGAAGGACTTTCTATACTGAAGCAACAACCATGGGAAAGCATGGAGGCATTAAATAATGTGAAATGTTCTGGACATTCAAGCAGTGTAGTTTGATATTGTTGAGGCTTAAAGTGTAGAATGGAAGGATGCAGTAGCATAAAGTTTGGGAGTCAGGCAGGACTCAAAGCATGGAAAGTTATGTGCTATTGTAAATGGTTGGGGCTTTATTTTGTGAATGATAGGGACATAATGAAAGGTTTTGAGCTGAAGAGACATTAAATTGCTATTGGAAAATTACCAAGACAGCAGTAGAGTGAGGATTATAGCTAATGTAAAGGGTGACTGGAAGCAGCAATTTTAGGGTAGCTCTTGCAGTAAACATGGGGAGAAAAAGGGCATGGACTAGGCAGAGGCAAAGGGAATGGAGAAAATTGACTGGAGGAACACTTAGGACACAAAATAGATAGATAGGACTTGGTGATCATTTCAATTGGAGGTCTGAGAAGGATGGGGATAAGGGAGAAGAAAAGGTCTTGATTGACATCCAAGTTTTTGACTTGGAAGACTGGGTGTACTTTTTAACCAAGATAGAGAATACATGTAGAAGGTTCTGATTATAAGTATTTCTTAACTTGACAGTATATGGAGAACATCAACTTTAAGATGGTTAAATTTGAATCTTTTTCCTTAAGGGAAATAGGACATAGCAGGTGATTCATCAGTTAAAAAGTAAATTTCTTCCTCAAAATTCGCAACATCCATGGAATTTTTTAACCCTTGAGTTTTTTAACAGTTTAAATTATTAAGTTTTAAATAACAATTTAAGTTATTGCTAATGTATCTCAAGGTGAATGCAACAGTGACTATTTAACTGATTACAGTTGAATAGATGCCTTTGTTACTTGTAGGGATGGCCTTTGTGGTACCCCTATCAAATTAGATCTTATGAGAGGATCTGGACTTAACACTAGAAGCATTTGGATGTTCTAGAATTTTTAGACACAGATTTAAATACTGTATTTTGAATTTTTTCTTGCACTCATTTAAAAATATACTTTAAAGCTAATAAGGTGATAGTACCCAAAGAATAATGCATCTGTTGAATGTACTGGAATTTCTTATAAGTGGGTCTTTAAATAAAGCTTTAAAATATTTTCATTATATAAAATTTTGTTGTAATTACTTTTAGTTAATAGTCCTTTTGCTTAGAATCCTTGGATATAGATTAGGCCCAATTTACATTTATATCCTATAATTTTCTTTTTTGTATGTTTTTCCCCATTCCTCATTTTTATCCTTGTGAGACATTTTAAATTAGTGGATGTTTGTGTGATAAATTAGAACCTATTTAAAGGACAAAAGAGTCAAAACAGACTTGAGCACTTAGTAAGAACATTTTTTACCTTTTACTTTACATTTTAGGTATTATTTTGAGAGTATGGAAGAATAAAAGAGGAAGGAAATCTAGAGATGCTGATTGAATAAAAGGAAAGAGGCATTAGTAATAGCTTGGAAGATAAATTGCTTGCAAGTATTGAGAGGATAAGAAAATAAATCTGTTATAGATTAGAGAAAAAGGAATAAACTATAAAAAGAAAGAATGGAATACAATTTGTATTCCTTTGGGATTACCTAGGGGTAACCTGTGTATTGCCTTTTACAACCTTGCTACTTAAAGTATTTTCTGAGAACCAGGACTATTTGCAATGCGTAGGTCATGTGAACTGTTGCTATAGACCTACTGAGTCAGAATCTGCATTTTGACAAGACCACAGTATGCATATTTAAGGTTAAGAAGCAGTTTTTTTAAGCTAGTACTTTCATCTGAGGGAAGAACAATGTAACATGAGGTCCTATTCCTCTTCATTGTTCCTTGATTGTTACATACAGGCGCTGTAGCAAATTTGGAGATGGTAAGGATTTATACCCCCAATCTTATTGTCCTTAAGGCATTTAATTATTAATCTTTGTTTAATTTATGTAGGTGTTGGCAAGCAGTAAGACAGGCCTCTAGAGATGAGTTTGAAAGGAAGAGATGCTGCTGTCATTTCCTCTTACTTAGTCTGCTGTTGTTCTTTTATCACCTTCAGGCTTTTGATTTCTGAGAGCAATCTTTACTATATGAATTTTCAAAGGTATTTGAATACCTGTACAGGTATTTAAGGTAACGGTTTAAAAGTTGGCAAGTTGTGGTTACCATGATAATTTAACTAGGTTGCAGAATTAAATTCTGGTAAGAGTTTTGTAATATATGATATGAACCATTGTGTATGAGCATGTATTTTGCAAGTATGTGTCTCCATTATCTACATATATGAACATATTTTATATACATGTTTATATTTCTTCCATCTAATTCTTAGTTATGGTAGGAGGACTAAAAGTATTCAAAGTGTTATAAATGTTTCCCAAAAAGTCATATAATTATTTGTTTCTGATTTTTCTATGTCATCTAAGAATTCCTTCTTGTCTTAAAAATCTAATTTTAATTATAATTTATATTTTAAGTAGCTGATAACAATTACATGGTTTAAAACTCTAGGGTTACAAAAAGGTGTGTGTATAAATATCCCTGAAAGTAACTGCTCATTCCATTATTCTGTACATCTTTGTAAATCTTTTGACTTAAGGATTTAAAAAATAAAAAAAGACCTTTGCCTCTTTGCCTACTTGCCCTGGCAATGGAGGCCCATTCCCTGTCTATAGGGAATGTATTCTGGTTTGTAAACTTTCTTATTTTATAAGCCTGTCTTTCTCTTCCTCAATAAAGTTTGTTTCATGCTTGCCTTAAAAAAAAGAAAAAGAAAAGTTAAAAAAAGTAGCTCTTCCCAGTGTTTAAGTTTGTGACAGTGACCCTATTAAATAAAATGTAAACTTCTTCTGATGTTCCAGGCTTTCTGTAACTGATCTCAGTTTAATTTTCCATTTGGACATTAGAAGGCTATGTGCACTTTAATTGTTAACTTGAATTTATGAAAGCGAAATAACATTGAAAAGTATTCATTTCAGATCCAATTCTCTGCATGACTTAAGCAACCATTTCTCTGTTGACCAGCTAATGGGATGATATAGAGGTACTTGAGCCTTGTTATAAAGAACCTTTTGAAATAAATTTAAAGAAAAGAGAATTAAATGGAAACAAACTTGTTGTGTTTTGTGGAATGTGGACTGTCATGAGTAAAAGTGGGAGTATGTATATTAGGAGGCTATTGTAATAGTCTAAGCAGCAGAGTAGAGATGGTGAGAAATGATCAGATACATTTAGGTAACACACACACATATACCTTCATACACATTGACCCACACACATTCTCACTTTTATTGAGGTATAATTTACACTTTTACATGCAGTAAAATGCATCCATTTTAAGAGAACAGTTCAATGAATTTTGACCAATCTATGTCCCCATGTAACTGGAAAATCAATGTTTTTGAAGGTATAGTCGATAGGACTTACTGTTGAATTAGAGGCAATCTAAATTCTAAATTAAGAGATGCATCAGTAGTGACAGGCTTTTGGCCTGAGCAACAACGTGAATGTAATATTAATTGCAGGGATGGGGGACTACTTGGGGAGGAACAGGTTTGCTGTGAATGAGAAACAAGTTCTGTTTTTACTTGGTGCCCATAGCTTAGTAGTTTAGGGCACCAGCCACATACACCAGGGTTGGCGGGTTCGAACCTGGCCCGAGCCTGCTAACCCAACATTGATAACAACAACAATAACAACAACAAAATAGCTGGGCATTGTGGCAGGCACCTGCAGTCCCAGCTACTTGAAGGCTGAGGCAAGAGAATTGCTTAAGCCCAAGAGTGTGAGGTGCTGTGAGTTGTGACACCAGGGCACTCTACCAAGGGTGACATAGTGAAACTCTGTCTCAAAAAAAAAAAAACTTTGGAGACAGAGTCTCAAGCTGTTGCCCTGGGTAGAGTGCTGTGGTGTTATACCTCACAGCAACCTCCAACTCGGGCTCGAGCAATCCTCTTGCCTCAGTTTTTCTATTTTTAGTAGAGATGGCAGTCTCACTTTTTTGCTCAGGCTGGTTTCGAACTTGTGAGTTCAAGCAATCTACCTGTCTCAGCCTCCCAGAATGCAAGGATTTTGCTTTTTTTTTTTGAGACTGATCTCACTCTGTTGCCCCAGGCTAGAGTGCCATAGCCTCAGTCTAGCTCACAGCAGCCTCAAACTCCTGGGTTCAAATGATCCTTCTGCTTCGGTCTCCTGTATAGCTAGGACTACAGGCTCCATCATAATGCCTGTTAATTTTTCTTGTTTTAGTAGAGACTGGGTCCCTTGCTCAGACTGGTTTCAAACTCCTGAGTTCAAGGGATATTCCTGCCTTGGCCTCCCAGAGTACTGCTTTGTTTTTTTTAAAGTTTGGGACATTCAGATGGAGATCTTAATTAAGCAGTAATTATAAGAGTCTCAAACTTAGGAGAGAAAAGGCTTGAGTCTCTATTTAGTATAGACTATACAATATAGGCTATAGTAGCCCCGTGTTTAGAAATGCCATATGCTAAGATTGAGAAGAGGACTGTAAGAGCTGAGCCTTGAGACACTTCAGCATAGGGAGGTGAGGAAGAAGAGGAGGAGCCAAAAAAGGAGACTGAAAACAACCAATAATGAGGAAGGAGGAAAGTTAGGGTAGTGTGTTTTCAAAGACACTAAAGTGCAAAAAATGTCAAGAAGGAGCATTTGGCTGTGTCAAATATTGTTGAGATGTTGAGCAAGATGACCTGTGGATTTGGTAAGGTAGAAAAGAGCTGATGATTTTGAGGAATGGTTTCAGTGGAGGGCTGGGGATGAAGTCTTGTTTAGGTTGGGTTAGAGGAAAGGAAGTGGTCATAATGAAGGTATATATGATTTTCTTGGAGAATTTTCCTACAAAACTGAGAAGTAGGTAGCAGCTGGAAAGAGACAAGGGTTCAAGATATATTTTTTGTGTGGCAGGTACTGCAGCATGTTTGAATGCTGATGGAAATACTTGGTAGAGAAGGAGAAACCAGTGATGTGGAGGGAGAGGAGGTAACCTAAGGAGAAAAATCTTTGAATGACAGAAAAGGATTCAGTTCACAAGTAAAAAGGTTAAACTTCAGTAGAGAAGCAGGCATAATTCATTATTATTAGTAGAGTGGGTGCAACGTGGGTAGAGAAGCAGGTAGGTTGGTAGATTTGGTGTGGGAGGATGTGGACATTCTGTTTGGTCAGGGAAATAATATAAGAGATTATCAGCTGAGAGGAATGTGACAAGAGTTGATGAATATAGAGAGAAGATGTATGAAATTGTCAAAGTACGAGTGAGTTGACTAGTAAAATGTGGAAGGATTGCTGGGTATTGCTGAGGACCTTCTTAACTTTGCGTTTGTGTATTTAAAATGAATGCAACCAGCGAGTTTGAGTATTTTAATCCAGTTACATTCAGTGCTTGGGTACAGCATGGAATAGGCAGAGTTGGCTTTGACCAAGGTTGGATTTTGTCAGTAATGTATAACTGAAAGAAATAGAGACAAGAAATGTATAGGAGTGGTTATAGTGATGGACCATGGGATATAAGCTAGAAAAGAGGGAAGATAAGGACATACAAAGTGGAGTAGGCAGTGAAAAAGTGAAGAGGATAATGCATTTGAGATTTTAAAGAGGTTGAAGAATTTTTGGGGCTGGGATACCAGAGTGAGTGGGCTGGAAAGATGGCAAGTGGAAGATTGAGATGATTAATTGTGGAGGATGTGGTTAATGTTATGACAAGACACAGGTGGTGATCTCCTTGGATCACATATGCTTAATGAGTTAAAAGAATGAGCACACATCCCAATATATTTTAACTAATATGGTCTACATCTTAAATATGAACATACCTTTATTTCCTTTTTAATAATTAACATCTTTTGCACCTTACAGGTACTCCCATTCCTCTTTAGAGACTGTATCTATAAGTAAGTGACTGATGGTGGTTGAGATGGAATAGAGGGAAAGATTTTTGGAAGTAAAAATGGTGTCAAGGAATTTTTAGAGGCTAGGGTATTGGACAGATTATCCATGTGGCTCTTGAAGTTGCCAAGAATAATGGTAGGAGAAATGTTTAAGACAGGGAGTCACTTGCTAAAATCTTTACTGTATGAAGGGAGGAATGAGGCAGAAGGATAAATGACTGGAAAATGAAGAGGTGAGGTAAGAAAGGTATTGTTTCTTAGTTTCTAGGCTTGCTTTTAGGGGTTAGATTGCAATATACTTAGTGGTAGGTTATGTGAATCTTGAACACTTTCCTTGAAACAAAATAGAGCAGTCTTATTTCCTATGTTGTGAATTGTCAAAGTTTATTATTGTTCATAATTTTATATTAGGACTGGTTAAAAAAAAAAATTGGTATTGGGGTGGTGCCTGTGGCTCAAAGGAGTAGGGCACCAGCCCCATATACCGGAGGTGGTGGGTTCAAATCTGGCCCTGGCCAAAAACTACAAAAAAAAAAAAAAAAAAAGAAAAAAATTGGTATTGTTACATGTAGTGTTTTATCTGGATTTTAAGTGTTTGTTCCAAGTGAAGTACACCTTTACGAAATTTAATTGTGTTGAGTTCTTTAAGGAATGTAGTGGAGTTCCCTTTATGCCATAATAAGATGGATATTGCTGTTTAACAGCAGGATTACCTCCACAGGTGCCTCAGTGTGCCTCTAGATCAGTGTTTTTCAACATTTTTTAATTTCATGGCACACTTGAACCTATGGTTAACTTTCTGTGGCACACTTAAATTATTTTTATCACACACACACACACAAAATAGAATATACTTACTGTGCTTTGAAGTTCTTTCAAAAATAATTAATCTTTAAAAATTTTCACTGCATACCTGAAATCCTCTCATGGCACATGGGTTGAAAATCACTTCTCTTGATCAAGAGTTGGCGAACTCTGCCCTCATCCAAGCTTGCTCTTTTGTAAATAGGGTTGTGTGGGTATATACCCATGTTAATTTGTTGCTTTTATATTACAATGGCAGAGATAAGTAGTTGTTAGATTGTTGCTGAGTTTAAAATAACTGTAGAACCTCTGTAAGTTGACTACCCAAGGGACTGGGGTCAACATAAGGATCTGGCCTATTGTACTGATAAGTACATGTGGTGCCTGTCCAGTCTATGAAAGTAAGTTAGGTCAACTTGAGGTTGTCAATGTAGGGAGATGGTCAACTATGGAGATTCCACTGTATTTACTATCTGGCCCTTTAAGAAAAACTTAACTGACTTATTTACTTTGTATCAGTGGGGTTACAGCTGCTAGTGCTTAAGGAATTTATATACTCTAGTACCTTTCTGTCTTCTCTATGTTCAATCTTAGGCTTATCCAACCAGCAGCTTGCTGGTCACTGAGTGATTTTGTGAGGGATTTTTTTTTTTTTAATCTTGGTAACTGATATCATGAAGAGTATGCATAGACTTTTTTTTTTTTTTTTTTTTAATTCGCTTTTGTTAGTGTTTATTTACTGTGGGGCCCAAGACAACTTTGTAGGACAGAAAAGGAAAAAGGTTGGACACCCTTGCAACACTGTTATAGTCTTATTGCATGTCATCTAACTACACAATTAACAGGGGAAAGCCCATTCATTGTGCCTGTTTTCCAGCCCTAAAGAAAGAAACTTTATAAAGCTTTGGGGAACATTCAGATTTGCATGTGTACAAAATATATATTTTTCTGGCTGTATGACCTCAGGCAAATTATCTCTTAGTACCTCATCTGTAAATGGAGATGGTAATAACAGTGCTTTCAGCACTGAGATTGAGATAGTACCTGTAACAAAGGGATTAGAATAGTGTGTGACATAGTAGACACTCAGTAAATGTTACCCATTGTTAGTATTATCTTTATGTGTTGATCTAAGCCAGTGGTTCTCAACCTTCCTAATGCCACCCTGGCCCTTTAATACAGTTCCTATGTGTTGCAAATACAGTTCCTATATGTTGCGACCCACAGGGTCTAAGCAAGGAGTGCTGAAGTGAACTATCTGGAGAGAAGGGGTAGAAAAGGCGAGAAGACTGAAAATATAACATGACCATTTAGGAGTATTAGAGAAAGATGAACTAGCACAGAAGGTTGGAGTGACCAGAGAAGTAGTAAACCAGGGAGCATGTTAGCAGAAGTGCAGGGTCCAAGTTTTGACCATACTTTGGCTTTTGAGGAGAGGAATTATTGGTTTGCTTCTAGAGCAAAATCAATTCATATGGTTTTAAAACTTTCTTTCCTTTTTTATAATCATTTTAAGTAAGTATAGGACTAAGGAAATTAAATTCCTCCAAAGTAGAATGAATTTGCTGGCACCCAGGTGTGTGTATCTTTGTGTATATGTTTCTATGTGTGTATGGGTGTGTCCTATGGTGACAATTTATAATATTTACCATGTATTTCTTTATAAGTTTTCTTTAAATGTTTTTTTCCTGTCATTATTTTTTTCAGTGAACCCAGGGAGTAAGTTGTATCTTTTTGTAATACGCAATTTTCTGACATTGTTTTGGTATCAAGGCTTAGTTTACGTATTTTAAGGTTGATTTTTAAAATGAAATTTTAAGGGATTATGTGAAGAAGTTCTCTTATGATTTAGTTTAGTTTCATGTTAGTTTTGTAATTAAAATGCTCAGGGTGACTAACTTAAAATTAGACATTTCTAGAAATGTGCTATTGATGCGTCAAATGTGTTCTAATTTTGAGGGAAATTTCAACAAAAGAGTCACTGAAGTTGTTCACTGCATGATATAAAAATAGTTCAGCGTGCTAAAGGAAAAATTGCACAAAGCATTTTGAACTGAATGCTCAATAGAGATGTTGGTATTTCTGCATCAGGACTTGCATATTTGTTAAAAGTAGAACTGAGCTGGGGGTCAGTGAAATGGGGTCAGCGAAATTACTCTAGGATGTCATTATATATGGTATTTGTCTTACTGGTCTTTGTTATAGTGATATTTTTAGGCAGCTTTGCTAATAGTCATCTAAAGATTTCCTTTGGTAAGTTTGGTCTACTAAAAAAAATTGTGATCTTACTAATCCCAGTATTGTTATCTTAAAAATATTTTAATAGTTTTCATAAAATTTAAAAGCTTATAAGGCCGAGTACAGTGACTCATGCCTAAAATCCTAGCATTCTGGGAGGCCGAGGCAAGATGATCACTTGAGGTAGGAGTTTGAGACTAACCTGAGCAAGAAAGAGCAAGACCCTGTCTCTATAAAAAATGGAAAAAATTAGCTGGTCATGATGGGCCCAAGTACCAGTTACTGGGGAGGTTGAGGAAGGGGTATCATTTGAGTCCTGGAGTTTGAATTTACAGTGAGCTATTATGATGCCATTGCACTCCAGGCTGAGTGACAGAGCAAGACTCTGTCTCAAAAGAAAAAAAAAAAAAAAACTTATGAAGATTGGCTTAAATTCAGAGAAGTCATCACTTTAAAAGTTGATACCCTATGTCCAAAAGAGTTTGAAAGCCTAAGAATTTAAAATAACACTATGAGTTAACACTGTGTTGACTAATTGAGGGATGTAAACAGAACAGCAATAGCTATAGAGTAGAGAGAGTACATGTTATTAGGCATTTGAGAGGAGTTATCACTTAGATGCTGGATTTGGTTCTGAGTTAACCAGCATCTGAAACAAGAAGACAAGCACATTGACTCCTGTGTTAGTTCTTCCGACTATAAAAGTACTGTATATACATTTGTTTGCAGAGACTTTTCTTAGAACTTAATCCAAAAAAGAGTTTTATTATAGATATTATAATAGATTTATTATATAAATATATTATATATTTTATAGAAGTATATAATGTTGCAAAGTACATAAAAAGTATGTGACATTGGATAAAATCTCCAACTACGAAAGACTCAGAACCCTGTTAAATTGGATAATATTTATGTTGACACTTTATGAAGACATTTATGAGAGCATCTGGCAGAGGAGCTTAGTTTTCTGATCATCCAATTTAAACTAAGGGTACAACTTGAAAAATTTAGAATGGATATTTAATTAAATCATCTAGTGGTATGCTTTCCAGTACAGGGGCAACTAACTACATGTGGCTATTTATGTCCAAATTTAAATTAATTTACATTTAATTTAAAGTTCAATTTTTCAGGTATACTAACGACATTTTAAGTTCTTACTAGTCACATGTGGCTAGGACTACCATCTTGGACAGTGCAAATATGGGACATTTTTATCATCACAAAAAGATTTGTTGGACAGTACTCATTTAGCCATTGGTTTCCAAACTGACTAATCTTTATAATTGTTGGGGTGCTTTGCAATTATAGAGATTTCTGTGTCCCTTAGGAGGTCTTGTTCTATCTGTCTGAGATGATAATGGCAAATCTATCATTTTAGAAAATTCCAGGTTGTTTAAGAACATCAAATTAGGTTTCAAATTAGGTTTTAGAACTCCATATTTGATTTTCTAATCTCTGTCTGAAGTGAAGCTCTGGTAGATGCTGGATGACAATATATATGTGTGTGTGTGTGTGTGTGTGTGTGTGTGTGTGTGTGTGTATGTATATATATATGAATATATATATACATATATATATATACATATATATGAATATATATATACATATATATACATATATGAATAGATATATACATATATATACATATATGAATATATATATACATATATATATGTATATATATATATGTATATATATATTTGTTGTTGTTAAATGTGAGATTAATGTATTTTAGCTATGACACTTACACAGCTGTCAAAGTTAACATAAACATTAGAACCTGTTCATTCATTCATTGAAAGACTAGTTTGTTCTCTTCCATATAAGCAAAGATTGTTGAGGGATAGCTAAAGGTAGAGTAATATTTTTTTAAGAAAAGTTTTGAATCTTCTTAAGTACTTGCATTGTCATTGTACTTCAGACAACATCACCTGATCTCATTTTTTACTCTGAGGTATTCCTTAACTCTCACTTTGATTTTTTTGTTGCCACTGCCTTGGTTTCAAACTTTGCCATCTTTTGGCAAGACCTGTCTGTAGTTTCTAAACTGGGCCAAGGACCCGAGAGGCACTGCAAAGAACTCACAGGGGTGCCAAGAGATGCTTAAAAGTTTGAAGGAAACATAGCAGTATCTATGGGAAGCCACACAAACTATAGTCAGCCCTCCTTTGGGTTCCGCATCTGTGGGTTCAACCAACTGTGGATCAAAAATATTTAGAAAAAAAATTGTGTCTGTACTAAACATGTACAGACTTTTTTTCTTATCATTGTTTCCTAAACAATATAGTATAACAAGTATTTATATAGCACTTACAATGTGTTAGATAGAATAAGTAATATAGAGATGCTAAAGAATAGGAGGATGTGTGTGGGTTATATGCAAATACTGTACCATTGTCTATCAGGGACTTGAGCATCCCAGATTTTGGTTGCTCCTTGGAAGGTTGATCCTTGGAAGATCCTGGAACCAACCCCCATGGGTACCAAGGGACAGCTATACTATTGGGTTGAAGTAGTTCAGTTTCAAAAATAGATTGCTATATTCCTTTCAATAATATCATAATTTTGTGAAGCTTGGTTTGGGGCAGTTGCTATGATAAACAGTAGATACCAAATGAAAAATCTATGTGGAACAGGCAGTATCCAATGTGATTCCCAAGTTGAGAAATTGTAAAGTGTCCAACACAGGACTTTTTAGGATATACACCCTTCTTAAGTTGTTTGGACCTGAATATTTAATAAACAGAATGATAGATATTTCTTTAGGCCTGGGGATAGAGGAGTCTGAAAAATTACCAACTCTTAAGGGCCTTGTAAACCCAGAAAGTTTGGAAATGTCTGGTGTAGGATTGTGTGCCTTAATGCTTTTTACTACCTGGTCCTTTGCCTATATTACTGTCATAATTATCCTTCTAAAATGAACCTTCTATAGTTCCTCTTTGTTTATTGGATATACATTTAGCCTGATAATTTAATCTTTTAAATATGTCCTTATTCTATTTTACTACTCTTCTTCTTATCATTTTTCTTAAGATTCCAAAATCTTAGGCTGGGTGCAAGTGGCTCATGCCTGTAATCTTAGAACTCTGGGAGGATGAGGCAGGTAGATTGATTGAGCTTAGGAGTTCGAGCCCAGGTTGAGCAAGATTGAAACCCCTGTTTCACTAAAAATAGCCAGGCGTAGTGGTGAGCACCTATAGTCCCATCTACTCAAGAGGCTGAGGCAAGAGGAACTCGAACCCAAGAGTTAGAGGTTGCTGTGAACTGTGATGCTGGGGAACTCTACCCAGGGTGACAGACTGAGACTCTATCTCAAAAAAAATAGTCTCTCTCAAGTTTTATCTATCTTTTATTCTTCTTTTTTCCTCTCCAAAAATTATTAAATGCAGAGCCATTTAAGTAAAACTGTATTTCAAAGTTTAACTTAATTGAAACTGGATTTATTTATGCAGTAAGGGTGACTATACATTAAGTTCATGGTTTTTTGGAATTTAATTTGAGGAATAATTTACAAAGTAACTTTTAAAAAATTGGTTAATTCATTTATTTTAAAAGCTTTTTTTTTTTTTTTTAGAGATAGTGTCTCACTGTGTCACCCTCAGTAGAGTGCTATGGTGTGACAGCTCACGGCAACCTCCAGTTCTTGGGCTTAGGTGATTCTCTTGCCTCAGCCTCCTGAGTGGCTGGGACTACAGGTGCCCGCCACAACGCCCGGCTATTTTTTGTTACAGTTTGGCTGGGACCAGGTTTGAACCTGCCACCCTCAGTATGTGGGGCCAGTGCCCTACTTACTGAGCCACAGGTGCTGCCCTATTTTAAAAGCTTTTAATGAAATAATTTTAGGTTTACAGAAGAATTCCAAACATAGTATAGAAAGTTCCTATATACTCATTGCCCACCTTCCTATGTATAACATTCAGGTAAATAAATTTATAATTGCCATTCATCAAAACTAAGAGATTAATGTTAGTACAATATTATTAGGCAAACTACAGACTTACTTAGATTTCACCACTGTTTTTTATTGTTATTCTTTTTTTTTTCCTCTCTTTTTTAAAAAATTGAGACAGAGGCTCACTTTGTTACCCTCAGTAGAGTGCTGTGGCATCATAGCTTACAGCATCCTCAAATTCTTGGGTTCAAGTGATTCTTTTGCCTCAGCCTCCCTAGTAGCTGGGATTACAGGTTCCTGCCCAAATGCCGGGCTTTTTTTTTTTTTTTTTTTTTTTTTTTTTGTTTGTTTGACAGGCCCAGGCTGGGTTTGAACCCATCAGCCCCAGAGCATGTAACTGGCACTCTAACCACTAAGCTATAGGCACCCAACCCATTATTCTTTTTCTGTCCATGGTTACAATCTATTATACCACATTACATTTACTTGTCACATCTCCTAAATCTTTGCTAACCTGTGACAGTTTTTTAGTCTTTATTTTTCTTGATCTTAATAGTTTTGCAGAATGCTGGATTAGGTATTTTGTAGAATGTCACTGAAATTGGGTTTGTTTAATTTTTTTTTAAATGATTTACTGTGGTTATAGAATTATGGGACGATACTACAGAGCTAACACAATATCAGCACATAATATCATGAGTTATCTCTGGTGATAGTCACCTTTATCATTTAGTCTATGGAGTTTCTCTATTCTTTTTTTTTTTTTTTTTTTAATTAAATTATAGCTGTGTACATTAATGCAATCATGGGGCACCATACACTGGTTTGACGTATTTTCATCACACTGGTTAACATAGCCTTCCTGGCATTTTCTTAGGTATTGTGTTAAGACATTTATATTCTACATTTAGTAAGTTTCACAAGTGCCCTTGTAAGATGCACCATAGGTGTAGTCCCACCAATTACCCTCCCTCCACCCATCCTCCCCTCTCCCCTCCCCTCCCTTTCCCCTTTCCTCATATTCTTAGGTTACAATTGGGTTATAGCTTTCATATGAAAGCTATAAATTAGTTTCATAATAGGGCTGAGTACATTGGATACTTTTTCTTCCATTCTTGAGATACTTTGCTAAGAAGAATATGTTCCAGCTCCATCCATGTAAACATGAAAAAGATAAATTCTCCATCGTACTTTAAGGCTGCATAATATTCCATGGTGTACATATACCACAATTTATTAATCCATTCGTGGGTTGATGGGCACTTGGGCTTTTTCCCTTGCTTTAGCAATTATGAATTGGGCAGCAATAAACATTCTGGTACAGCTATCTTTGTTATAATGTGATTTTTGCTCTTCTGGATGTATACCTAGTAGAAGAATTATAGGATCAAATGGCAGGTCTATTTTTAGATCTCTAAGTTTTCGCCAAACATCTTTCCAAAAGGTACTTTTTTTTAAAGATTACAGAGTCTCATTTTGCTATCCTTTAGATTGAATTCTACTTAATGATACTGCTAGGATACACATCTCTTTAAATAACTTGCAAAAGCATTTTTGAAAGCTGGATTATTTATAACAGTGAAGATAAGTAGGCATTCTACAAATTCAGACCCTGCTCAGTGCACATATTTCTGTTTGAGTTAAAACTGGGCTTATTTTTTATATTAATGTCTGAAGATAGTATTATAGTATGGGCATATATATAGTAAGAAGTTATTAACATACAGCATCACACAAACATTTAAATACTTATAAATGAGATTTAATTTTAATTTGTTACATATTTAGAAAAATATGCTTTTTTATTGATTACCAGAAAGCAAATGATAGGAAAGACTTAAATGTTTAAGAAGAAATAACTCTAAATGCAGTTTTGTTTATGAATGTTTTATAAAATGCATAATTTTTAAAACATTTTAATAGTATTTATGCGTGTTTTTTCTAAAGTTTGCTTAAAGTATTAGAATATAAATAGACAATGCAAACAAAGTCTTATTTTATATTTAAGTTAAAAGTTCTTGCAAGAAGGACTTTTAGCTTCATTATGTCAGTTAACTTGGACTTAATCAATTACATAAATACATTTGAAAGTAAAATTGCATGTTTGTATTTCTGAAAAGATTATGGGAGGTGCATCACAGTGTTTTCTTATTTTAAATTTAAGGTTAAACAGATAACGTATAGAATTGAAAAGGAAGCTACTACTAGAACTTTTTTCAATTGTCTTTATAGAAGACAATTTACTTTTATTATTATTATTATTTTTAGTTTCATAATGGATTTTATTTAAACTTCTTTTATATTGATTGCATGTTGACAATTTACTTTTAGTTTGCATGAACTTAATTGTTTATTGAGCATTTGCTGTGGGTTTAGAAGTCAGTGAAGGTAGAATGAGAGACGCTGAAAGAACTTGACCGGGGTAATATCTTTAAGCAACTGAACATGTTACTATTCATCTGTGGTTTGTGTGTACCATGGAATACTATTCAGTCTCTAAAAAAGATGGAGACTTTACATTTTTTGTATTAACCTGGATGGAGTTGAAGAAATTCTCCTTAGTTATTTATCACAAGAATGGAAAAGCAAGTATCCAATGTACTCAATGCTAAAATAAAAGCAGTAGATAAGCAACCTCACACTCACACAAGAGAAAAACACAAATTCAAGTTGGGACAGGGAAGGAGAAAAGGAAAAAGGGAGATTGGTAAGCTTTCACTGATGGACAAAATGTAATGGTATATGGTGAAGAACTCAATAAGAACTTGGACTTTACCTAACAAATGCAAACGGTGCAGACTAATCCTTTGTACTCTCAGACTAATCTGAATTAAAAACAAAAACAACAACAACAACAAGAAAAAGAACTAAAGAATGAAGTGCTTTGGATATTCTGAAGAGCACAGAGAAGGCTTTCAGTCTGGGGGGCAGTTAAAAAAAAATTTACAGGTGAAGGACAGTGGCTCTGGGCTGTAATCCCAGTGCTTTGGGAAGCCAAGACAGGAGGATCGCTTGAGGCCAGGAGTTTGAGATCAGGCTGGGCAACACAGCAAGACTCTCTTAATGGCATACCTCTTGGGGCAGGACACAATTATAAGAAGGGCTTTACCTAACAACTATAGTTAGTGTAACCTAATTCTTTGTATCCTCAGTGAATCCCAAACATCAAAAACAAACAAACAAAAATAGCCAATTGTGGTCATACTAGCTTGTAGTACTGGCTATGTAGGGGGCTGAGGTGCTAGGATAACTTGAGCCCAAGATATGAGGCTGCAGTGACCTACAGTCATACCACTGTACTCTAGCCTGGCAATTGAAGGAGGTAGTTTGACTCTTAAAAAACAAACAAACAACAACAACAACAATAACAAAAAACCCCCAAAGACTTCATGAAAGAGCACATCTGATACTAGCCAATTTCAAGTCTTAGTGGGATTTCAGATACATTAAAAATATTTAAGAAGATCTGTAATTTACAAGCTAAAAAATTCTTCATTAATCTCTGCATTTCCAGAGTAAAACCCTGTTTGCTGAGAGACTGAAAAATAATCAATTTTTAATCACGATTAAACATAGTGAAAATCTTAGGTGCTGTGCTGTGCTAAGATTAGGTTTTACTTTTTAAGCTATTGTGGTCTGTTTTATAAAGTAGAATACTAACTTAAATGTATTATAATCTCATATTTTCCAACAAGAAATGCTATGACAGTCATAAAAAGATAATAAAATGTTGTGACAATCATAAAAAGATAATAAAACAGAAAAGTGAAATCTTACAACAGGTAGTTATCAAATCCATCAGGTCAAAAGAAGCCATTTCTTAATCAGATAGAAGATAAATAGTGATTTGTGCTAATTACGTATGAAAATTAAACAAGAGTTAAGCCACAGAATTCAAATTGAGTATCTGCATTATTCTGATTTTGTATGATTATTGAGAGTACATTGTCAGGGCAATTAGAAATCTGCTGTTGTCAAAACAGAATTTTGTATAAAATGGAAGCAACATTATACCCTTTTTGTCAAGCTAATAATTATTGCACTTCAAGATTTTCTGCAGAAAGAGAGGAAAGCAGAGTGCTAGAAGGTGGAAGAGAATGAAGGAGGAGAAAGGAAAGAAAGAAGGAAAAATTAGTCAATTTTAACTGCCTCTGTTACTTGGTTGAATTTACAGTTCTTCCCACTTTCAGCTCTGTTTTAGCCCTTGGTGGTTCTTTCCCGCATAACAGATTGTTGCCTAAGACCTGCCAAAGTGGTGTCAGAACAAGTCCTGAATTTCAGCTTCCTATGACCAAACCCCAGACTTCTTTTCCTTCCCGTATGTATCGTCGTTTATATCTTGACGATCTTTCTTTTTCTCTTTTATAATTTCCAAACTTTTTTTTGTTTTGTTGTGCCTTTCTTGTTTGTTGTTTAAATGTTCAAAGGGTAGTATTCATATCTTTTTTCTTGAAGCTCTGTACTTCTAGAAAAGGTTGAGGCAGGTTTTGCTATTGGGAGGTAAAAAGAGAGAAGAAAGAATAAAATAATAATTTGTCTGCTCTTAGGGTATCCTTCCTCTAGTTTTCAAGAGTTTTCTCTCCTTTTTTTTTAGTCACCTCTACCCCCATCTTAGTCTTGAAGGATTAAGAAGACAGATACTGTTGATCAGTGTAGGGATGGTGACCAAACAGAAACTTCCATGAGGATGTATTTAATGAACAAATCACAGTGGAAACATTAAATATATAAGGTATTAATTATTATGAAATTGCATTCCAAATTGCAAATGCAAAGATATGACACAAATTCATAAAATTAAATCTCAATCATTTTAACTCACAGATATTAAAAGAATAAATAAAATCGAGCCATTAGTTGGTTGAGCCATTTTTCTCAAAGTTTCTTGTATTTCAGATTTCTATTCCGCTCTTCAAATATTCAATTTTTAGAACATGGTTATATTTCTGAAGCTTTATACTATTCTGAGTATTTATAAATCCTATCAGATTTCTCAGAAAAATACATTATTCAAGAGCCTATCCGAATGATATACTTTTATTATATAAAATATAATAATATATTATAACTATAATAATATATGTTTATCTGAAACAGGTTTTCCTGTTACCTGTATTTAACTGTTTAGTTTTTTACAGTTTGTTTGACAATCTCAGAAATAAAAGTAGACTACTTCTCTATTGGATCAAGTACAGAGGAG
The DNA here is from genome assembly GCA_963574355.1 of Loris lydekkerianus. Taxonomy (NCBI): domain Eukaryota; kingdom Metazoa; phylum Chordata; class Mammalia; order Primates; family Lorisidae; genus Loris; species Loris lydekkerianus. The sequence goes on from CAUYPK010033624.1 coordinate 34,680, forward strand.
ATCCAAGTATTTTCATTTCTAATATTAGAACTTTAGGAATAGGGAGCAATCTAGCAATATTAGAGTTGGTCAAATCTATTTGGAATATCGAAAATATAAATGTGAATAAAACAAAGCTAGTAGCATTTGTTCTTAGACAATTTTATTAATTTCCCATGAAAAATGGCGTTCTTACAGTGATGATTACCACTACCTGTAACAAATACTCATTAAATACCCCTATATTTTATCATAGTCCTCATTCCAATTGTAGCATATTCTGAAAATTCTTTGAAGTTTAACCAAGAAGTTCTTTTTCTTGAGGAAAAATATACAAAAACACAAGGCCAGTGATGTGTGTGCTAGGAAAAACATTTGTGAATTGATGATTGACATAATCCTAATTAATTTCTTTAGATATTTTAGCCTTTGGGATCCCCAAACTATAATATAGTTTTTGTTAAACAAAGGAACGAAATTTAAAACTGTATCCGTGACAGACAGTTCAAACTTGCCAGGCAGAATGTGAGCAAATGCCTCCTGACTGTGGAGTGAGCTCACTGCTTCTTAGATGGGCATATTGTCCGTTTCACACAAACACTCCCACCCATCCACCCAAATGTCTATTGATAGAACACAGAGTTTAATAAAATGATTTGTTTCTAAGCAGCAAGTCACTTCCCTTAGGCTGTCAAAATCATACTTCTAATTCTTTTTGTTTGTAATTCTTTTTTTTTTTTTTTATTTATTTATTTATTTATTTATTTATTTATTTATTTATTTTATTGTGGAGAAGGGGCAGGGAAAGAAGGCGGGGGAAGAGGTGAGTGACAGGGTCGGGCCAGTGGCATGGTACCACATTGGCTGTATCTAGGTAGAGGCAGTTTC
>CAUYPK010033625.1:0-43609 GCA_963574355.1 Loris lydekkerianus
ATGGGGCACCATACACTGGTTTTATAAACAGTTTGACACATTTTCATCACACTGGTTAACATAGCCTTCCTGGTATTTTCTTAGTTATTGTATTAAGACAATTATATTCTACATTGACTAAGTTCACATGTACCCTAGTAAGATTTATAATAGTAGCCAATTAAGTGGGGAAATATGATTTAAAATCAGAGGCTGCAAGATATTTTATAGCTTGTTTGCTCAAAATGACTTTCTCCATCACAAAAATCTGCGTGGAATTATCAACTCTACATTCATATGGAGTGAGTATCAGCTGTTTTCTGGTATAATTAGAGGTGCTTTGCTAAGTTCCACTGCCCAAACTGTATATCTCCCAGTCTTTCCTCCAAAATATCCTGTTATTCCTCTGTTTTAAGACACTGTGTTCAGAAATTTTTGAGAGTTTCGAAAGTAGTCTGAGAGATCGCTAACGTATTTGTTCATAAAGCCCCTCAATGTATTAGATTATGTTATCTAAAATTTGAAGTCATGTGCCAAAATATAGTTACTCTTGGGGGGAGGGGCATGTAAGAACAGTCTGTGAGGATCTTTGAGAAGAATTAGATGAAAGAGGGTGAAGAAGGGCGAAGATGAAGATAAATTTGGGGTGGAGGTTGGAGTTGATAGCCTGAGAGGAGCTAACCGCCTCCTTAGAGGGACTGTGATGACTGGGGGCTTTGACGAGAATGGCCCGAAATTAAGAAAGCGACTGTGGGGAATGAGAAAGGGGGGGGCGACTAAAGACGGGAATAAACTGAAATAAGAATGAGGTTAGGGAGAGGTGAGTCTATATCCACGCCCACACCGGGAAGGGCAACATCCCGGGAAGGCAGCCACAGAAGCTGCAGTTTTGGCAACGGAGGGTAAAGCGATAGGAAAACACACACAGAAAATCCAGCAAGGAGGGCCACATGTTTGGGTGTCTGTGATGCTGGGTGGTGTCATATAATACCTGTCACTTCGCCACAGATATCAAATTTAGAAAAGCGAATTTGTTATCTTTTCAAATAAGGAATGATTTAAGGTACAAAACCGGATCAAATTTCTATTTGTAAAACAGAAATTGCTTCTAAGTAATTCTAGCCACAATAAAAAAGTGGCATCTGCAGTTTTTGAGGGTAAAATTGAGTTATATCTGAAATTGCATGGTATAATCTCTTTCTCTGTCTACTCTTTGCTTGTTGAGACAGTTAACACTGCAGAAAGAGACCTCGAGTGCAGTGATAAGGCATGGATTCACTCTGACTCCTCCCTGTTGGAGTTTGTTGACCTGCTTCTGGCCTCAGTTTCCTCACCTGTGAAATGATAGGACTGCTTTAAGTGAATTCAGGTGTCCCTTCCCCCTGCAGGAACTTAAGGCTGATAGAGATTTAGTGTTTTATTTCCTTCAACAGAGAACATTTTCAAAGGCTCACATTTCATTCTCTAGGGATCTTTCTTTGGATAGTGTTGAAATTTTCTGTGTTGTGAATTCTTTGGATAATTTAAAATATTAAGAGAAACCTATTCAGATATTCTCACCATTTGCCTTTAATAGTAATTGAATTTGTCTGTTTGCATCCTTTCCTCGGGTGTCAGATGGCAAATACCCCCTTTCCACTTTGCAACGTGTGACAATTTCTCATTTTAGAAAAGTTAACAAAGCCCATTTCTTCTTCAAGTTTAATGACTCCAATCATGCCCTTGTAGTAAGTGGCATTATATTCTACCATATTCTAGAATAAAAGGGCAATTTGCTTGCTTTTATTTAGACAGTTCCTGATATTGATGATGATATATACAAAACCACAAAAAATGCTCACAAGTGAGAAGAAAATACCGTAGTTCTCGAGCTTAGGACTTGTTTTACATTTGAGTGGTCATCTTAGAAGGCATAGCTGTATGAGGCAGAAGTCTCTATTCCCACTTCTCCTTGATTATCATAAAAGACAAGATAATGCCACATATCCTCAGGGAATTTATTATATATCCTAACATAATATTGGGAATTGAAAAGAAACACAACGTATGTCCCGGTAAAGAATTTAATATGCATTTTATGTCTATTTTGATGGAAACTCACCTTATGGTTCATTTCGTTTTCAGGTTAATGGCATATTATTTTATCATCTCACACACACAAAGAGGTTTTGCAGTTGTGATGAAAAGAAAGTAAACATGTGTATTTGGCCTACTTTTCATTTGGAAAAGGCATGCACACTCCCATACTTATCCTAAGCCCCAATTTAGGTCACTGAACATCGCCCCATCAGTTTATCACAGAAGCTTCTGCTCATTGCACGATTATGGTTGCAGAACTCTGCTGAATGTGTTCTTTGTGTGAGCATGTGCACGCGTATGCAAGCAAGCATGCACACACTGGGACGTCTACCATGTGTGGTAATAATAGCTCTGATATAAAGTGTTGCCATTATTCAAGCCCAGGGTGTGTCTGCACATATAAAACTAAAATACAACTTTAATTTCCCATAATCACCATTGTTTTGGTGTCTTTTTCTCAATTACGAATCCCTAAAGCTTCTTACTTCAAAACTTCTTCTCACCCCACCAGCAAATGCCACCCCCAGTAAGTCAAGGAATTTCTTAGGTTCTGGCTACTCTGGTTTTTATTCTTATATTTTTAATGAAGATCACATGTAGGATTTCTTCCCAGTGTGAAACGTGTACGTGTATTTTCATGTGGGGAGAGGGAGACATGGAAAGGACTCAATACAGGAGTCAAAAATATGCACTATGAATAGCAATGACACAAGGCATTTTTCTTTTGATATATATGTCTAAAAGTATTTAATATTGGTATACATTTCCATTGATTTCTGAGTTCAAATCATAGAACTAACTTTCTTTTAATATGATTTCTGTCTGTGATTTATGGCAAAGCTATGTACTGAATTTCAAGTACCCATTACTGAAATACCATATGGGCTGAATGCATATTTCATTGTATTGATTTGTGCCAGTAACCTCTGGTCAAAAATCCCACTTCATTTATCTAAACAACTGATGCTGCCTTTAAAGAAATCTAGCACTTATTGAATTTGTATAAGGCTGCTTACCGAACCTTACTGTAATTTTCATTGTGTTATATTACCTCACAAATGTGTTTGACAACAGATATTTATTAAATGAATTTCACATTCTTTTCATGAAGGCATTGAAAGATGGTAGTTAGTCAAGCCAACACATTGCGTTTCATTCATTTGTTTACTTTTAAGTAAAATATTTAGAACCAATGTTAGACTGAAGTTTGTCTTTTTATTTTAACTATTCTGTGTATGCTAAAAAAAAAAAAGAAATCTTAGAATTTTTTTTTTTTTAACTAAAATATGAGTGTGTATGTGGAATAACACCATTGAGAGGCATTCATCCAGTAAATTTGAAAATCAACTGCTCCTCTGATACTCTACTAGTACTTGAAAGTCATCAGTCTTGGGCTTTTCTATTATTTCTTAAAATGGGAATGTTTACACTTCTTGTAGCTACTGATTTCTTCTTATGGAGGGTTCTTTTACTTGTGGCTTGCGTTTTATATTTGGAGCACATCGTTAGTGGTGATGCTGTTGTTATTTAGTAAAAATTTAAGTGTTCTGAATTGTGGCAATCTCCTTAGAGATCTTTTTTGAATTTGATTCTATTTATTCACCAGCTGTGTTACTGATCTTGAATTAGCTTAATGTTGACTTTTCTGGCTTTTTAAAAAGTTATATTTAATTCAGTATGGCTGTGTATTTAAAGTGGTAAAGTGGCCCATATTGCTAGAAATGGTCAAGCACAGAGTTCCAGATTTGGAGAAGCTCAAGGAAAATATCTAAACACAGAAAAATATGACATGAATTCTAGTAAAATAAGTTCAATGATAAAATATGAGTTGAAATTGCTGTTATATATTGTTACAGATGACTATATGGTATAATGGCAGATGCATAAAATATCATCATAGATAGAATAGTCCAACTTTATAAGGATACTATGGAAATACAATATTAAGATAAGCTCAATACAGGTACATTTTTTTCTTTATATTAAAATCAAAAAGTGTAATATGAGACTAATACCCATCTATCATTATCAGATATATGCTAGAGTAGAATAAAGACACATTTTTGAAAAGTTATGAAATTGGGTCTAAATTTTGGTCAAAATACAGTCTCATACTTTCTTGATAAATATTAATTTAAAAGGCCTTAATATATTTTGTGATATACTGAGTGATGTTAAAAAGACACCAACAAATCAGACAAAGTAAGAAAATTGAGAAATTTCTGTTAGTTATAAGAAAATATTTAAAAATAGGATGTTAAGAAAATGAAAATGTAATATTCAGAAGGAACTATTTTGTGCTAGGAAGTTTGAGGAAGGTTGTATGCTCATAATTTTCTTTAATCTTCATAATCATCTCTTTCTACAGATAAGGAAAACAGCCTAACATCAAAAACTAGTCAATGATGGTATTGATTTCAAAACTGAGCATTTTCTAAAACACAAATCTCTATTCTTTCTTGAATATAATGCCTCTTAATATAAAGTTAGTTGTTTTTTCTTTCTTTTAACATAGGATTTAGTAAGAAGTAAGTGGAAGTTGATGAAAATTATTCTTTGTTTTGTTTTCTCAATTGAAATGAATCCCCTAATTGAAAATGATGTGAAGGTTTCATTTTGTTAGTGTTCGAGGACTCTGAACAAACAAGTAATGCAGTTGTGAATCTCAATGAGAACACATTTGTAAACACAACACATACATTTGAGAATCAGAGGAGAGCTATATGGGCTAGGGAAAATTGCTTGTCATACTTGTGATTTTCTTAAATGCTTTCTCATAAATGATGTTTTATTTGTTTTAGATTTTGCTGGTTCAGTTGAGTGCAGTCCCCAGCTGATTCAAAATTTTAAGAAGGAATACCCAATTTGCACATATTATCATTTCCTTTGCTGTCAGAATGTTTTTTAAAAAGACACCAACAACAAAATCCAAAAATGTGAAAAGCATAGGTAATGATTCATTCACTACACTTACACAGACACAGTAAATGTCCTGTACTTTTCTTTCATCTCTCTACTGCCAGTGTTACTCTCATGGTTTCTATTCATAGTTTTATAGAATTCTTTATCTTAAAATTAACCAGTATGACCACACCTCTAGAAAGTTCACCCTACAGGTAGACTGCTATGTTATTCTTATGACACCAAAAAGAAGAAAGTTTTCTACTTCCCCAGTATTTATTTATTTTTTTTTTAAATTACGACACTGAATTTTTCTTATACCTAACAAAAATTTTGCAAGACAATAATTGGGTGGGGCTCAAGAAACATGTTCTCTCCCCGTATACTATCCTCTAGAGATAGCTACTTTTATTGCATTAAACAAATTTATTTTGCGTATTTGATATAGATACCTTCACTGTGTAAATTTCTAACAGAATTTTGTGGGCATTATCACAGAGCATGGACAAGTATGTCTATATAATCATGATTCACAATTACCTTAGGTAGAAGCAGCCTAAATGCTAGCTGCTGTTGGGCAATTGCTAGCTGCTGTTGGGCATTTAGGCTGTTGGGCAATGAAAATAGCATTTAGGCAATGAAAATCAGCATGTTAACTTTCACATCATCATGAGTGTTCTCATAAATGGAATGTTGAGCAAAAAAAAAAAAAAGAAAAACAGACCTCAAGGCAGTCATGCTTTATGACTCATTTATTTAAATTTAAATCTAAATAAACTAATCTCGAGTATTATCCTCGTAATGGTAAGAATAAAAGGAAAGACAGAGTAATGATTAGACAAAAACATAAAACTGACGTTTGTTTGTGGGTACCAAAACAGAAAGAGGAGTTAAGTTGACCCTACAGTTTTGAATTAGAAGGTAACAACAACAACAACAAAAAAAAAAAAAAAAAAAAAAAAAAAAAAGTGGGAAAACTAGGAGAAAGACTGATGATAGGACAAAGGAAATAACTTATAAGTAACGTGATTCAGAAATGGCAGTGGGATCTCGATGGAGAAGCCCCCAGAAAGCTGAGATTAAAGATTAGAAAAGTAGTTTAGTGAGATTTATATGAAAGAGAAAGCCTTGTTTTTATGGAAAGTAGTTGAAGCCTTTGCAATGAATAAAATGGCCAAAGAAGAGGCTATTCGAAAAGTATTAACTGTACGAAAATGCTTCAAACACTTTAGATGTTTCTTATTTTCTGAGATGGGAGGAAGAATGAAGAAACTAGTAAAGGTATTGGAAAGACAGTAGAAATACGAACTAGAAAATGGAGGAAAAGAAGGGTTGATTAAGAACAGGCCTTGTGTAATGCTCTTTACAGCCCTCACATAGGCAGACATGCTTTGCGATTTATTTGTTTCAATTTCAGATATAAAGTGAATCTACACTATGATAAATTCGTTAACAAGGGCTTGAACTAAAATGGTGGTGGTAAACTTATCTAATCCCCCCAAAACAGCATTTTGTGAAGCATGAAGTATTATTATTCCCATTAACATTCAAGAAAATTGAGGTCCAGGGAGGTTAAGTAATTTGCTAATTTTCTCAAGACCCCACAGATAGCTAGCAGCAAACTCTTCGTTTACAAGACCCCATACTTGGCTAGCAGCAAACTCTTAGTTTAGATCTAATCTTTCTAGCTCCAGAACACAAGTTCTTTGCATTATAGTAAAGAAGAACCAGAAAAAGGCCTTTGCCATAAAAGACAATAAGGAAAATATGAACAGAAGAGAGTATTGTCAATCATTAAAGAAATTTAAAATCAAGGCAAATAAACTGAGATTTTGCAATCACATGCTTACTAGTTATCAAAGTAGGTTAAGACTTCCTCTGCAACAGATGTAGGAAAGAATGAGGGAAGGAGAAAGGAGACATTTTGAAATGGAGAGTTCATATCTGAAATATGTTCAAGCCCACTGCTCCTCAACCATATCGTCCCTTATACCCCTCCAACTCACTCCCTAACATTCTCCTATCCCACAGACTCCTTCCTTGAGTATCCATCTTCTTCGGCAGTCTCTCATATCCTAAATCACTCTGTTTTGCACCTGCTTCGTGCTCTCGCAGACTCGCTTTCATCCTCTTCTGGGATTACTGTCGAAGATTCAAGAATATAAAATATAAAATTCTGCTCTTTATAAATTTGAAAAAAGAGACTGACCTACATGGGAAATAGAAGTGAATGGTTTGAGTTGGAGATGTCTTAATTTTAGTGAGAAAGTAGAGGTTTGTTAAAAAAAAAAATAGTAGAAGATATTTTTCTTAATATTCCTTAAAGGTTCATATTTTTTGAGCATGAAGCTTTCCCTTTTCATCTCTTGCTTCTATTAATGCAATTTATTTTCTTTATTGAATAGAACCACAGCCTATTATTTACTTGAAATTTAACATTCTATTGCTTCTAATTGAGAGTAAAAGACCAAAATGGGAGGATTTTGGTTGTCTCTAACCTCAAATCAAAGCATTGGCTTGATAAATAATATTGGCTCTTACCTTTTTTTAACAGCATATTTCAATGACTTTGCCTAAGTCATTTTAATATGTTTCAAAAACATTTACTTTCTTAGGTATGTAAACATTCTCCTTGAAATCCTTTTTTAACTATTCAATTTTCTCAATATATTTTATTCCTCTAAATAGAGCGTAAATGTAAATTTTAACATTAGTTCTTCATATTCCAAACCAAACTTATCCAAATGATACATTTTTTACTGTACAAGGAGAATAACAGCAACGTTAAATGGCAACCTTGCTAATATTTTAGAACAGACATTAATAAATAGGCAAAGCTGTGGTGTTTACGATGTGTTAGCAAATTACAAATTATCTCAAGAAAGAGAAAAGCCAAAGGACAAATATCGGTACGATTTCCAAAGGCTACATAAAAATGATTTCAGTGTTGGAAAAAAAATTGAGATAGAGACAATGATGAAAATGGGGGAAATACATTTTGTTAAGCTCTCTCCCCCCAAGGTATGGGATAAAAATACAATTTTGTAACAAGCACAATACTGCCTTATAGAGAGCATCTTTTATTTACAGCTTTATGTTGCCTCATGAAAGAACAGTCTAACATTGCACAAATCCAAACTACAACTTAGCCAAAACACAGCTTCCGAATTTACAATTTTATTAATTGAAACTGAAGGAGATTTATCCAGGCTAATGTTATAAAAGAGATGCCCTGCAGCAGAACATTGCCTGTGAAATTCATTTCAAGTTGTTTATCTCCGTATTTCTATTTTACTTAGGAGTTAAAGAGATTATAATGATTTCCTTTATTTTTATCCATTTCTTCTACTGTTGTTAGATATGCATTGCAGTTTTGCTTATAGCTTCTATGGTGATGGTAACACTCAAGGAACCTGGGAGTACGTCCCCCTAATCAAGAGCCCATTGCCACTTTCCACATTCAGTTATATCTTCCCAAAACAGGATCAAAGAAAGTAAATCTAACAATAGCAAGCTGTAACTACATTATAAATTGGTTATAGTTCCTTTTACTAAAATGCATAGCAGGGAAAGTCAATGTCATAATGTTATTTTTTTCCTAACAGATGAGCTGTCCATGAAATTTAGATTTTAAAAAGAGTCAGGAAGAAATGGAAGTGAGGCTTTGCTATAAGAAATGCTAAGTGCCTAGAGTAAGAGAGAGCTAATTGAAACTAGCCTTATCATTAGGGTGCCCCTAGGATGTTACCATGAATACAGACATGGTAGAGAAAGAAACACTATTGTATGGAGTCTAAACTATAAGCCAGTTGATTTTGTTCATTAGGACACCTGGCCCAGAATGTGACATAGACTAGAGAATTGGAAAGGGCTATGTTATACCGTCCTGTCTAGCTAAGCCCCACAGACCTTGATTGCAATTGGTCTTCAGTTCTTGTTCTTAAGGTAGAGACTCCCTAGTCTTTCCTATCGGTACACTCCAAGTCACTCTGTATACAACTTCTTACTACCTCTGGATAATGATTCCTAACATCTGTCTCTAGCCTCTCCACTGAACTACAGATTTCCATATCAACTGCCAGTTTAAAATTTGCTCACATATAACTAAGAAAAATCCCTTTCTAATACTGCTGAAATAAAACCAACACAGCTAAGATAGAAATGGTAACTCTGAATTTCTTCTCGCAGTTGTTCACCTCGGTAATACCTCTAACATCCACCCTGTTACTGAGCTCCCAAACCAGCAATCTCCCTTTGTTCCTTTCATTCTCTCATTATCCGCTTGCAACCTAACACTGAATCATGTTGACTCTGCTTCCAAAATGTACTCCGGATCTATCCAGGCTTCTCCGTCTCCAACCACACTTGGTTCTAAACCACCGACAACTCTAGCCTGGAAAGTGTCAAAACTGATCTCCCAGTTTTCACTCCCATCCCGCTTTCTATATTTTTCAGGGTAGCCAGAGGGGCGTTTAAGACAAAATCAGGTGAGGGCATTCTGCTGCTTTAAACACTCTAGTGCATGTTTTTCAACTTTTTTTTTTTTTTTTTTTTTATCTCATGGCTCACTTGAACCTATAGTTAAACTTTCATGACACACACTTAAATTATGTTGATCAAAAAAAAAAAAAAAAAAAAACAAGGAGGGGGGTTAAAAAAAAAAAAAGAAGAATATTCTTGCATGCTTTGAACTTCTTTCAAACGAATTTAATGAATTATCATGAAGCATTTTCCAGGCACACCTCAGATCACAGCTTCAGTGACTTCCCCTTGCTGTTAGGCTGAACTCCATGGCCTACTGAGCGGCCCCTCGTCTCATCCCACCTACCTCTCTAACTCTGTTTTGTACCACTCCATTCCTAGTTAGACGAATCTTTCTGCTGCTTGAATATAAGTTCACCCAAGGCCTGTGTGCTCACTCTGCTGCTACATAAACATCCACCCCGTGCCTTGCACGGCTGGCTCTCTGTGTTATTTAGGACTGCCTATCCAATCTAAAGTATTCCTCCTTTGAGCTACATTGCCTATTTTCTTAATTTCACTAATTATCATAAGTTATTTTATTCCTTTTCTATATAATTGCTTAAGGTCTTTCTTTTGCTTCTCCATGCCACAAGAATGTAAGTAGGAGACACACCTGCACTATTACCACAGTTACCACTAGATTCCCAACACCTGGAATGGCATGGCCACATAGTAGGTGCTAAAGATAACTAAAAATATTTGAATGAATAAAAAATTAATGAGTAGATTATTACTTATTTTAACTCATTATTGTTTTTTTGATATCAAACTACTGTTGATTATTTCACAATATAAGGGAATAGGGAGCAATAGGGTCATCTTCTTTAGGAAGTACTTGGAGGTATGTTGAGTGATCGGGGAGGGCTCTCAAAATTGAAGAGAAAACGTAAACCAAAGAAGGGAACACAAGTAACAGTCTAAAGCCCTTTAAAGTCCAGAGGTTCCTTGAAAATCAAGAGTGAGCAGTTGTCTCTGTTTGCTCAGGAATACATGGGGAGTGGAAAATAGGCAATGTAGCTCAGCAGAAGACTTTCAGTTTTAAAACTAAGACAAGTTCTTCAACTTAGAACTTTTTCCCTTGTTATTTATACTTTTGATATCTTGCCTTGCTTTTCCTCTTAGGATAGTATGAAATGGTTTGTTTTGTTTTGAAAACATAGTGTAGTAGAGAGCCCTTGATACTGGTCTGTTCTGCAGTGGGACTGGGAGGAATTGCTACTGGTGGTGACATAAGAAAGTGATTCAGGAAGGGTAATATAATCCTGGGAAGTGAAAGAAAGAGAGTATCAGAATCTCTGTCACTAGCAGTTGAGCTCATTAACATTGATTATGGTTGTTGATATCTTTAAATGCATTTGTTTCATTTTATGGTGTGCTTTTTAAATTATGTAACTATTTCTATGCATATTGTTTTTCTCACCTTTGGTAGTTTTTTCCCACTTATTTTCTATTTTTCTATCTTTTGTGCTTACTTTTAAGTTTTAATACTTGTACCTCCCCGAACAAAGTATAGAGCTAATATCTTTACCCTTCTCCCAAATACTATAACTTTAAAACACTTTAGTTATAACTGCTTCCACCAGCATGTTGCATGTGGATTTCTAGTATTTTCAGTTTCTTGGATTTATTTACCCAGAAATTTATTATTATTATTATTATTATTATTATTATATTGTTGTTTAGTCAGTGATTTTTATATATTTACCTGTATGTATTTGTTTCTTTATTCATCATTCTGCCTTATATCTCTTTTCCTTTCTGAGTTCAATTTAATTTTCCCTGATTATATCTTCTATAATTTCCCTCAATAAAAATAGATGGTAGTAAATTCTTGATTTTGTTTTTGCACAAAAGTGTCTCATTTAATCTTCATTAACAAATTATTATAGAGATCAGTAAAATCTACCGGAATAAGTTACTGTCTCTTAGCACTTGGGACATTCAATTCTCTTGTTGAAAAATGTACAATCAACAAGTTTTGCTCCTGTTTAGATTCTTATTTGTCTCTCAAATGTTTTTAGATTTACATCTATGTGTCTATATATTAGAAAGAGTTAATTACATTTGTATGACTTGAGATGGTTAGCCTCCTAGAGAGAGAGATATTGAGACATAGAAGGGTATCACAGTATTACACCCTACACAGGGGATATCACAATTGTTGAACGTTATTCATCCATTACTCTTTTAATATTACCTTTCCCCATTCTTTTTCTACCTCCTATTAGGTAAAAGTTGGACAATCTCATCCTATAGTCTACTATCACATTCATTTTTCAATGCTTTTCTATGCAACACTACTGTAAATAATTTCTCAGCTCTGTCTTCCTATTAATTCTTTCTTTGACTGGGTTTCATATTTTTGTGGCTTTATTATTTCATAATCTGTTTTCAGTAATCGCATTATGTGGATACTTCCATATTTCTAATTTTGCTCTTTGAGCCTTCTACTGAGGTTCACTCAAGATTTTCTCAAGTGTTTTATGATGACGTAGTGTGCTCCTGCTTACCAGATGTCTCTGTAATCCCTAAGCATCCATAGTTCAGAGTGGGCTCTTCCAGACAAATTTGGTGATTACATGTGTGGGATCCCAACATAGGAATGCATTTTTATTAAATCCTCCCTGTGGCATTTCTCTGTCCTTATGTATCGTGTAAATTCAAACCTAAAACATTTGTGATAGATATTTTGGAGAGACTTTTTAACCCTTGTCCTTACAATCCCAAGGCTCTTCTTTGTTAAAGTGGACAAATGTCCCAGGGAACCAAAATGCCACTGATTACATACCTCTCCTTTCCACTTTTTTCTTCATTTTTAATCACTGGACATTTCTATATTATGTTACTTTAGCTGTGCATTACAAACAATATTTCTTATATATTTATGTAGTATTCAATAAGTTTTGGGGGGGTATAAGATTGTTTGCTGTTGATTTATAATATCTGGCACAATTTTTTTTCCCTTTTTTCTTTTTTTATTAAATCATAGCTGCGTATATGAATACAATCATGGGGTACAATGTATTGATTTTATATACTATTTGAAATATTTTCATCAAACTGGTTAACATAGCCTTCATGGCATTCTCTTAGTTATTGTGATAATGGTGCATCTTACAAGGGTACGTGTGAAATTTACTAAATGTAGACTACAAATGTCTTAATGTAATTTTGTCCACTTTTATGGACCAACTTTAATTTGTATTTTTACTTTAGTCCCGTAAGGAACATGCAGAACTCACAAGTAATTATAGCTAAAATACCACTTCTTTGTAGTTTCAGAGAAAAAAAATTTAGACCTAATGTTTGGCCTTCCAGTTTTACAAAGAAAGGCTCTGGTCTTTTGGGTCAGGGGATATTTACAGAATATATGTAGGGAATGTCAGAAAAACCAATTTCTCTCCTTTCTTGGATTTTTTTTTTCCTGTTACCACTTACCTTCTGCCACTTCAGACCAAGCCCTGGACTCAGTTGTGACTGACAGGGGAAATAAAGTCTGCACTTTTTATATAAGGAGAAATAAATGTTAAAGAAAAGATAAATCTGACACAATTAGAAAAGAGGAGAATTCCTCTGAACACCTGTGTATATATCTGTGCGTGTTTGTGTGTGTGTTTGTGTCTTTATATGACACAGAAAGAAAGATAATGTATTATATGTGAGTGTATATATTTCAATGACATTGCTGGAACTCATAAGAATTTCAATGCAAAATAATCAAAATAATTTCTATTCCCAGAATGGCTACCTATTTGCATTTGTTTTCATAATTATTTTTATAATTTATTCTGCAAGTCAATACAGAAATAACTGGCTTATTGCTACCACCTGCCTAGTATAGATATGCAGAGAAAGTCATAATGCATATTTAATTTATTCTTCATTTTATTTTCTAACAAATTCTATGATCACAATATTGGGACAGTATCCAACTTAGTATTCTGTTCCTGAATGCAAAATACCAAGGTTCTTTTATAGAAAATAGACATCCTTTATATGAATTAAATGTTCAAATATGGAGAAGTAGATGGCTAATTCCAATGATATTTGAATAAATTTTCATCTCAAAGGTCCTCAGGAAACTTCTTTTAAGAAAAAATTTCTATAGGTGTATGTGCTATCCATAAAGACTTGATTTGGGATGAGTCCATTCCCACACTCCTGCCAACATCTTTGGTGCCAAAACAAAAGCTTCAAAGTTTTTTTATTTTTATTTTTTTGACAGAGTCTCACTATGTCACCCTGGGTAGAGTGCTGTGGCATCACAGCTCACAGCAACCTCAAACTCTAGGACTTAAGCAATTCTCTTGCCTTAGCCTCCCAAGTAGATGGGACTACTGGCACCCGTTACAATGCCCAGCTAGCTTCAAAGTTTTTAACAGTATCTTGCTTCTTCTCTCTAATTCAGTTGATGATACATTTACCAAATCTTCTGTTTTATTTGGAAAGTTCTTTGTCCTTATGGATCAATATTGTGGATGCCATTCTAGGAATCTGATCAAAGTATGGGAGGTGGGGAGAGAGGAAATATAAAACATATTTAGCCAAAGGTGGGGGACTAGGAAGAAAGAAAATGTAGATAGATAAAATTAGTAAATTACATCCATGGTTAGAAATTACAGATCATTGAAAATATTTTATGATACTGCAAGTGGAGGTTTTGATAGTTCCTGGTATTTGGAATTTCCAATCATTTGAAAGAAAAATATACATTTAAATATCCCCAGAACAAAATAGAAGACGACCATTGAATCATTGTTTGCAGGAAGCCATAGATCCCTAAAGTCCCTTACCCACTATACTTGTGTCAGCTCTGGCACAGAAGCACAGGGCAACAATAAATTAAGGGTTCTTCCCATGGACAGGCTTCAATTTCCTCATCTGCTACAGCAACTTCAGCAAATCAGGAAAGTCCATGCACTGCATTTTCAAGAAAGTAAAAGTAATACAGATGGTATTCTGGTAATAAATGTCATAAAGACTCATTTATTTTCATTAATATTTTAAAAGTGCTGCCATGATGATCGTTAATTCCTGTCACCTTGGAAACTTTGGAAACTTTGACCCTTGTAGATGAAAGTGTCCACAGTTGTGAACTCAAACTAGAAACACATTTTATTTTTTTAATAAACACATTTTAAGTTACTAAGAATAATTCTACTTTACAAGCTTCTCTGGATTACAAATTTAAAAAAATACATATTGATCTTAATTATGTGTCAGACCAGTGATCCATTTATAAAAACTGGAGGGGAACGGAATAAAAAGTACAGAATCCAGGAACCTGAATGTGAAAATATCACATTCTGTGCTTAGGTACAAATAAGCTAATAAAACTCTCCTTCTTACTAAATTATAAAAGCATTGCTTTAATTTTAATTCCCATGTTAACGCCTTTATATTTGTTATGTATACTTTCTATTAACATTTAATATTTTACATGAAAACAGTAAGAAAGGTCCTTAATAAAATGAAGGGATATCAAACTTACAATCATCTAAGGCAAACAAAACCAATTTGATGCTGAATAATTGTACAGACTTATTTGCCAACTTTTGGAGTCTAAAGTGTTAGTGGGCCCAGAGAAGAATGAATGATGAGACAGGGGGTTGTGACATATCGCCATGCTTTATGTAGGTGGTGTCTGACATGACCTCATTGTCTAGAAGTAAAAAATTAATAACAAGGCAATGGTATCAGATCAATCCCTTAGATTCTCTTTTCTAAGATTATGCTACTGATTTCCTTCTTGCACCTGGGGTAACCATGATCATATATCAAGGCAAATCTGTCACTGATCCTCAGAATAATCAACTTAAAACACGTGATGTGCCACCACCAGGAAAGTATTGTCACATTTTCATATAAAATTCAAGCCTGAAGACAAATATTGTTTAACGAAAAAAAATAAACGAAAATGAAAAGAAAGGTATTCCCATATAGTCATCATAAAGTTGCATAAACATCATTGATCAATAGAGAAACTTTTCTTCAACTTTAATTTCTTAATTTCCATTTTCATTGACATAAAATGTTTCATTAATAATAACAGATATTGCTATTTCTTTAACATTAAAATTTTATTAACGGCAACAGGTGCAGAGCAACTACACTTTTTACTTAAAGGTTATTAGATGAGCCTACAGGAAATGTAGACAACGTGTTATCTATATACTAAATGTACTGTTTCTGTAGCTCATTACCATCTCTAGACAGGTATGTCCGAGGCATAGTGGGAAGACTTCTAGGTAGGCAGAAATGAACAAAGTCAGAGCATAATAATCCATATCTGTTACATATCTGTAACAAAAGATATAGTCTGGTAAGACCATAACAAAGATATAAAATATGATGAAAACACCCCAAGAAAGAAAAGTAGTTCCTTCTCTGTGTGCTAAGACAAGTGCCCCGGAGAAGATGGAACTTCCTCCAAAGGGAGAATAGAAAGAATATAGAGCGAGAGGAAAAGTCAAAGTAACTTTGAGGAATGGAAAGGAAGGGAAGGAAAAAAGAAGAGAGTTGGAGGGAAAGAGAGAGAAAGAGAGAAGGGGACGGGAGGAGCAATGAAGAAGAGAGGAAAGAGAGAGAAAAGAAAGATAGTTTACCAGGAGGTGAACTTGAAAGGTAGAATGAGTGCGTCTGAGAGAAATATGGGAGAGAATCTTAGACCAGGAACCGCAGAATGAACACCCCACACCCTGTGCTAGATACCTCAGCTTCTTCAGTGGTTCTGAACCTTCCGAATGCTGCAACCCTTTAATACAGTCCGAAGGGGTTGTGACCCACAGGTTGAGAACTGCTGGTGTAGACCATAGAGAGAATTTTGAGCTCCAGGAAGGTGTCATGTAGTGCCTCATCAGAGCTGTGTGGCAGGGCGAACATTTCAGGATGTGTTCAGACCTGGCCAAGATTGTAATTAACAGATGACTCTGTATTTCTGCCTACCTTTTAAAAATGTGTATCAGAAGAATGTATTGGAACCAAGTGTACATATGCCAGGGTTGCCTATAAAAACATTTTGAAAATCAACCAATGATCTATTTTGGCCCTAAAATGGTGATGATGAAACACTTTCATCTGAAATAACTAAATGATTGAGATCAGGCAAGGTATCTTCATTATTTAATTTTGTTTCTGTAAATACATTCCCAGCATGTATTTGAAGACATTGGGGAAGTTTTGAGTGGTTTTATTGTTGTAATATCAAAATATATATTTGTCATTTCAGACGATGGTGCCTGTTCATTAACAGAACAACTGTGGTAAGTTTATTTTTCTCTTTTCAAGTCTGAATGGAATGCTTTTCTTTTGGAAATTCGAAAGGATTTATTTTGCCTTTAAAGTCTTTGGTGATGTCTGTTGAATGAGTTTTCCTCTGGTAATGCATTAGACATTTTAGGAGGTTTGTTTTTTCTTTACAATTAAAACTAAGACATTAGTTTTCAACCATATTTTTACAAGAGAGATGTTTGTTTTCACAGATTCTTCACTTATTCAAGCTTTAACAATCTCTCAGTTAGAAGGGTAGTATCTTCTCACTACTGTTTCAGTAGTTAAAAGGAAAATTTTATATTTTGATAGTGAAACACCCAACACTTACTGGCACATTCAACAATTTTTGTTTGCTCTATTTTCCTTACAAGAGGAGAAAGAAGGAAAATAATTTACATGCTTTAACTTATATAATTTCCTGCATGACCATGCTTATTCTTTGAAAACTAAGATGAATATGCAGCTTCTATCAATGCATTTAATCTCTGGAGAAGTTGCTTCCCATTGATGTCTATGTTGGAAGAATAAATCTAACGTGCTGTGTGCCTGTAGAGTACTCGTACTAGTACTTCCAAGAATTTTCTGCTTATTTCCAGACTTACAAAGAAAAGACTTTACATCAGATTGTTACCCATTTTACTATCTTGAGAATGTACCAATTTAGAGCCAACTGAGAGAAAGGGTTGCATTTTTCTCTCTTCTTCAATTGCAATAAGGAACAAAGTTATGCCAGTGTGTCTTTCCATTGCATCCTCCCCTTTCTGTCGCACTACCCTGCTTGGAAAAATAAGAGATGGCTGGAGTGGGAGCTGGTTGGAAAGAGAATATTAAGTTTGAAGGTGTAAGAAAAATTTACATAGATTTTGGGTAAGAAAGACTAAGACAACTATATAAAAGGTTGTACTTGATGTGATTTAGGAAAAAACAAACATTGAAGAAAAAATATATTTTGTGAATCTTCTTGTATATTCCATCAATGTTTCTCAAGCTTTAATATGTCTTGGAATATCTATGCTATCTTATTAAAATGCAGATTATGATTCAATATATCTGAGGTAGAGCCTAAGATCTGTATTTCTGCAAACTCCCACATGGTACCAAAGCTTCTGGTCTAAGGACAACACTGAATAGTGAAGCAGTAAGTAAAAAATAATTCTCCCCTTGTGCACTCTCTCCAAGAGACTTCCACTAAGACACTCGGTTTCAAGCATTTGGATTTGATTTTTAGTGTTCTTATTTCACTGTGTAAAGGTCAATCGTAAGATTAGAGAAAAGATGCCCAGTTTTGGTTCCACCATACACAAAATGAACTGGGTCTGGACGAGCTCCTCATACCTGCTTTCCCTCTCATTACCTGAATAGTCCAGAGTAAACTGTAAAGGATCCATGGAAGTCGATCTCTAAGCCAAGCAATTTTTAAGTGAATCAAGTTAAGATTGTGCAAAAATAAAATGTATTCTTCCAATCCAAAGAGAATCATATCATTACCTTTTAATACACAAATTATAAAAGCAATGGTCATGTGGTTCATGCAGTCTTAACCATAATACAAGTAGACATTATCATGACTATCATGCTTGTAAGTACCTAACTTTTCCCTTGAATATGTAATAAAATGCTTTTGTTTTTATATCACAGCCTACTGACATTATAAATGCTATCTAGTCTAATTGTTTGGCTTAGCCAGATCTCATGGAGATTTCAACAAAACACAGATGGCAAATTTTCAAAGTAGATCAGTAAATATGTAGAAGGGAGCCAAGAGGCCGAGTCCTTTGGTTCAGGGAAACTTGAAGGACATTCTAAGACCCAAGTCTTGGATGAGCTTGAAGAAGGACATAGACGCAGAAGTTCCAAAAATCAATTTGAAGTGTTCTGCAAAACTCTGTCCTCTGGAATAGTGTTTCTTAAACTAGATGCACAGCATAATCACCTGCACAGCTGAGAAAGAATGGTAACAGCTGTGTACCACCTAGACAGTGAAATCACAGTTTCTCAAGGTGAATCAAGTCTGGCTTCCAAACTTTGATGCTTCAGGTTCCTGCTGATTCACTGAGGTAACAGAGTTGAGAACCAGTGCCTTACATTAGGGATTCTGTATTTTTACCAAACTCCCAAGTATGATGTTGCTTCTTTCTGGCACATGCTTTGAGTAGCCAGGACCCACCAGCCCCCAGACATTTTTCCTCATGTTCTGGGGGGATCACTATCACAAAGGAGTAAGTTATCTTCTCTCTAAGAGAGGGCAGGAAGGGGAAAAGTAGAAAGCAACAAAGACAATCCCACTGGCACATGGTATGGACAAGGAGCCGGAAATGCAACCTCCAACATGATAGGATTTTTTCAGTCCATGAAAAAACCATGTACCAAAATATCTCATCTAATTAAATAATATGGACCTGAGCTTACATGATTAAATGTCACTGCATTCCAGACTTGACTGTGCAAACATGATCTTTTGGCATAATTATTACAAATATATGGGATGAAAAGTGGGAGGGAGAGGGCAGGAATCTGAATTTTAAAATCATTCCATATTATTCTAATCAAGAATAGGGTTTAGAAGCCATTGGTTCAGATTACACACAGACATTTTTTCCTGACCTTCATCCAGTGCGCCTATTTATTCCCCTTATTTAAATCAACATTTTATATATATGTTATTTATCAGCAAAGGTCAATATAACAACAACAAAGTAATAATGCTAACTAAGAGTTATTAATATATAGTGAGTACTATTTACCAGGCACTGTTTGAGGAGTTTCATATCCCTGAACTTTCCTAGATTATAAAGGCTATTATTATCCTCTTTATATATAAGGAATTGGGGCACAAAGTATTAAACTTCCCAAGTTCACATAGCTGGTAAGTAGTAGAAATGGGATTAAAACCCAAGCATTCTGGCTGTAGAATACATGCTCTTCTAAACTACCAGTCAGCTGTCGATTGATCCATGTATTCCACAAGCATTTCTAGAGCAACTTCTATATACGAGGCAACGTTTGTGTTACCAGGAACAGAGTGGTGAGGCTAACAAAATATCTTGTCTCCTTGCGGTGCATTTTTAGTGGGAGATGAAGGCTTTTGTTTTTGGAATGACTAGAATTTTTCAAGAGACTTTAGTATCCATTGAAAGGAGACGTGGGATTCAAATGATAGACATTCTGTTAGCTTTCTGCGTGATCTTGTCAAATCTCTTCACCTGTTTAGTAATCTAGTGAAATCATGTGAAGGAATATGTAAATGGAGTTTTTATTAACTTGATATTGTCATTGATCATGATGAAAGAAGTCGTGTGTTGTGTTTATGATTTAAAAAAATGTCTTGGTGAAAAAGATTGATTTTTTTTTTCTCCCACAGCAGTAGATACAAAGGGCCCTGAGAAAGCACTAGCTGTCAGGAAGGTGTGAGTGGTGACGTTGGTGGTGTTCGTGACGGCATTGGTGCTGGCAGTGGTCGTCTGTGGCATGATGTTGATGATGGTTGAGATGATGGGATTAATGATAATTCCTGCTGCTCATTCAGCACTTACTATGGCTCAAGCCTGTGCTAAATTCTTTATATTTAGTATTTAATCTATTCTAAAACCTTGTGGTATAATTATTTCAATATTGTAGAACTGGATAATCTGAGGATTAAAAAAGCTTGAACAACTCACCCAAGTCTGATTTTGACACCAAATCTATTAATTATCTGTTACTGTCTAACAAGTGACCCCAAATCCTAGTGGTTTACAATAGTCATGTGTTATTCTTCATGTGTGGGTTGACTGGGCAGTTATCCTGCTCTAATAGGTGTTGGTTGGGGTTACTTAGGCAATTACATCCAACTAGATGCTTAATCGGTGGTGTCCATTCTCTTCCATGTGATCTGTTTTCCTATGTGGTGAGTCAGCATCATGAGGCTTTCCACATAGCTTTTCTCTCTAGCAAAATAACCTATACTTTCCTTTAGCATGCAGCTCAGTTCCAAGGAGTGTTGCAAAAGAAAGCTTCATTGCAAGAGTCTCTCTTTGTATATATCAGGATTACTAAAGTCTCATTGGTCAAAATAAGTTACATGGGCAAGCCCAGAGTCAATGTAAGAAAATACAGGACAAAGGCAAGTGTATCTGGAGGCATGGTCTGATATACCACACCAAACAGGGCTGACTCTAACTGCTATAGTGTATTCTAATGGCCGTAATACATGCCCTCCCTGAGGAGAATGAAAGTGAATGCTGGGAGAATGCAGGCTATGAAATATTGTTGACAAGACACCATAGGCAGATTGGACTTGTGTTCATTCCAGTAACCATGGGTTATCAAAGTACCCAAATTTGTTATAGAAAATTTAATGTTGAAATTAATAGTGAGGTTCAAAATTCAAGAATTCAAAGGCTTTAAAGGATTTCTTTATAGTGTGATTATGAAATTAGCCTGGGTCAGGGCAAAGTTGCCAAAATTTTGGATATTTATAAGCTGGAATTCCTCTCTTGGCATTATGTAGGATCCATTCCCACGGGTAGACAACAGAAGGCACAGCAGTAGTTTTGTGTAAACCTGGATTAGAAAATTGTATCTCAATTGAATCCTTAATATCCTTAATACCAATCCCAAAGACATGCAGAAAAGACCTTGGTCTGAAAGATTCAGAAGGCAAAAGACTCCTTGTATTACTAGTGACCTATCTTTAAGGCACAAAAATCACATTATGAGGTTATGAATACCTTTGGATTTTAAGGAGGCTTATGTCCCAGTGGGCCTGTCAGGATGACATCTAGAAAATAAACATCCCACTTACTAGAGCTTTAGCACTTTGGCCATCAATTTACCCTGTTTATGCCTCACACGCTGCTCATTGAGGGTCAAGGAGGGTCTGGATTGTTCAGCAGGATCATAAAGCAATAAAGAGTTTTGCCTCACTGCTTTTCAGGCTATTTCTTTTTTCAAGAACTCCACAGAGAACATCTGTCTCTAGGACTATAAATCTGATACTTTTTACCAGCTCTAAATTTTCTGTTGCTTAAGAGTAGTAGGGATCAACAACCTACTCCCATCATTTAGGGACCAACAATGTGGAAAATTGTGTGAACTCAATATGATTGCTACTCAAGCATTCTTTCTGTGAACCTTAAGTGTTCTTTACATTTTGATATAAATTCCAAATAAGAAAGCAGAGAGAAATAAGATTGTGTGTGGAAAAACCTGGTTTTGCTTCTTCTTAGCAGAGAATGAAAGTATAGTAACAATCTCCTCTACTGTGACAAGAAGCATGACCCATTTCCCTTGCTCCTCCAAATAGTTCCGTTTTATGAGTCAATAAAAACTGAATCCATATTATTATAAATGGAGGAGAAATAATGCCCTAATATGCCAAATAGGGATTTTAAAGTTGCACCAACAAAATAATTAAGTGCCTGTACAAATGCAGAATCACATGTACAAAATTCAAATTTTGTGTATGCAAAATGGATAATTGTGCAATCAATGAAGTGCCTCTGATTAAAATCATTGTATATGTAAATTTATCATTTGCTGCAGCAGTCATATTTTGACACATGTATACATAATTAGTGATTTCTAATTTAGAATAGTTTCATGGCAAAATTTTGTTACCTAATAGATCTCATATTTTATTAATCAAACCTTATATTTTTCATTTTTTACTTTCAATTATCATTTTTGCCATTTTTAAAGTATATTTTTTCTTATTTATCAATATCATTTAAAATCAGTGTAATTTTTAAACTTGCTTTGAAAACTAGCTACACAAATTCTTTGGAAAACACTAGTGGTGTAGTAAATCAATCACTTTGAATTTTTATGTTTATTCCAAATAGGAAGGCAGAAAATTAGTAGAATATGTGGCATATCCCTGTACATAAACCCTCCGTCTATTTCTCATTTGCATGAACATTTTAACATTTATTACAGTAAAAATAGATTTAAAACCTTTTTGTGCACTTCAAATAATCACTTTTTTATCCTTAAAATTCAAGCCTAAACTTAATGGTGCATCTTGCAATGAAGACCTTCTTGATAAATAAGTCTTGTAATCAATACTGTTTTATTATACATCTAATCTTGTAGTAATAATAACAAACATATATGATTACTGTGCACCAAGCAAGTGCCCCTCACAACCAGCCAGTGAGGTAAGTTTGCTATATTTGACAAATGAGGAAACTGAGGCATAGATGACATGACTTTCCCAAGGTCGTGAGCAGCTTTCCAGCGAAGCAAGGAAATTTAGACCGTGGTAAGACTGTGGACGCTGTCTTCAGTAAAGTCACCACTGACTCTGCTTCATTTGCTCTCATCAGGCATCTGTGACTGTCCGCAGAGTGGCAATGAGAGCTACTTGTGCAAGAATTACCTCCTCTTTCTCTTTTCTTTTCTACCTATTCTAAGGCAATAATAGTGACAATAATAATAAATTTAAAAAATAAAACTTTAAAACATTTCCTCCTTTCTTTTCTCTCTCTCTTATCTTTTATCGTTTCTATGAATTCTTTGGGACATTAGAAAACTGATGAAGGAGCCTGGAGAACCCAAGGACAGAATCTGCCATTGAATGGTGGAGTCAACAGGTGTTTCATGGAGCTCAGGAATGTTTTTTTCCTATCTCTCTTAATAACTGTATTAAAAAAAAAATTTCAGTACTTCAGTGTTTCAACTCACATGATCTGTGCTCAGACCCCTCCAATGGATCTTTATTTTAGTCAGTATTAAAGCCAGAGTCTTCTGAACTTCGAAGTGCTGGTGATCCAGCTTCTTCTGGACATGGTCTCCCATCTCCTTCCCTCTCTTTCACTTGCTAAAGCTAATTTGGCTCCTCCTCTGAGGTTGCTGAGGAATTCTCCCAGGAATTCCTCAGCAACCTCAGGCCTTAGGGTTTTTGAACCTGCTTTCTCTGGAGTGCTTTCCGCATAAAGAGCATGTGGCTCTCCCTAGCCACTTCTAAGTCTCTGCCCAAATTCCATGTTACCACAATGCTCTTTTCCCATCCCTTGCCTCTTCCTATCCCACTTCACTCTCTTAATATCCATTCTTTTGTCTCCAGAGTACTTACCCACCACACCTTTTATAAATCTGTTTATTTGAACTGTTATTTGAAACTGTTTATAAATCTGAACTTTATAACAGATTTATAAAAGGTGTGGTGGGTAGGTACTTATTTGGTCAGAGCAGTGTCTTGGTCAGTGTCCGTGTCTAAAGTAACATTGACATAGGTACTTACACAGTCCCTGCTCTATTACCAGCCCCTGTCCAGGGTTCTGTGCAGGGACTCCCAGCTTAGCTTCTGCTAAAATAACATGTTAAATATAGGACCCAGTGGTTTTCTTTACAGAATAATACATATAAGGATATATTAACGTATTAATGGTTGCTATATGTCATTTTACAAGGGGCAAGTAAAAAGATGTGGAGATAAAAGTCATTATAATTAAACATAAATTATTTAAAAAGTATACTCAATGTTATAGCATTTTTGAGAACACAGTAAAAGCAATAGTTAACAACTATGCTGCTTACTATTTATTATTTCTACTTTACATATATTGTCAAATTTAATCCTCACAACTACCTTGTAATAGAGGAACTATTATTATATCCACTTCATAAATGAGAAGATGGAAGCATAGAAAATTGAAGTTACTTGCCTAAGAAACCATAGACTCGCATTACAAACTGAATATATATATATATTACATATGTATGTATGTATACATATTACCCCACTTTGATTTATTTTTCAATACGAACTCTCCCTAATGATCCTGATTAAGATTCCCACTTTAAGTACTTTTTCCAGAAGAGTGGCAATATTAATGCATTCTTTTACACTCATTAGCCCAGAGAGCCTGTTTTTAATTTATTTCTGAGTGTCTAAGAAATTATCTTGGAGAAATTAACAAATGCATTAGTGTACACATGTTACATACTTTCCTTAGACTAATATCTATAATTACAGGAATAAAACTTGTTCATTTTACTTTTTCTTTATGGCAGTTTTAGCCTGGCATATTTAAGGCTTTCCTGTTAAAATGCAGTTTTTTGGAGTCATATTTTTTCATAAACCTGTATGTAAGAAAAGCCTGTGATTAAATGAAACCTTGGAATAATTTTCCCATGCCTTCTCTTTAGAACATGATTGATGCTTAAAACTAAGAAAACATATATCTAGTTTACTCAGACAGTCCTAGTTCATGTTGTTTACTCAGTATAAATATTAGTATATATGGAAATATCTTACCAATAATAGCATGGATTTTCACCTTTAAAAGTGTCTCTAAAGTGTCCAGCAGGGATAATAAATTTTACATTCACCTGTTTAAAGCAGATGTGATATTTATAAAAAATCTGAAGAAACAAAGTAGGAGAGGAAATACTTTTTTCAGCTAAAAAGTCAATATCCAGTGAAACAACCCTTCAAAAATGAAGTGAAATAGAAAACTTTATTCTTTTTATAAAAAGTCTGTACCCTAGGTATAAAGGGAGGAAAGAATAAGTGTTTCCATCACTTTATTTCAATTTCAAAAGGAATAAATTAAAACTGAGAGAAAAAAGTAATGCACGCTCATTCAAATGAGGCATGCTAGCCCTACATGATGTTTCCACTTGCTTTATAGACAATTCCTGAAGAAATCTGAAAACCCAACTTGTATTATTAAAATATCCATTGCTAGAAAGAATAAAGTATTTATTTTATTTCTCTAGGTTTCTTCTAGGTTTCTTATAAACATAAATTGCAAGCCACAGCTGAAATATTACGTTCTATTTACTGTTCCACCAAATTCATTCCAACATAGCTTTTGTCAGTGTAAGTCTTTGGCCATCCGCCTAGTACAAAGAAAAAAATCCCAGGCATCCTTAGGACTTGCATTTATACCAGAAATCTTAAAACTTGTGTAATTTTATGTACACAGGAAGGTTTTAATTTTTGGAAAATTAGCCAAAGTTTTAATATTTCCAAGCATTTTAATATTTAAAATGCATATTACTACTACTCTCACCATTCCACCTCCACAAATTCTTACCACAACCATTGCCATTCAATGCTTGTTAGTCTCCGGAATGACTGATCAGATGAATGGATCATTCAAGAATCTCACCACTGCCCTCTTGAAGCCTCCAGTGGCAACTGCTTTACATTTTCCCAGGACATGCTCTAACTCTTCATCCTATTTCATTTGCTGAGTTCCTTTCTACTCCATTACTAAATATACCAGGGCAATTGAGGACATTGCCTCAGTGCCACCCTCTCTGTTTCAGTGTGATGAGGGACAGCTGGTCAGCCACACTGTAGAATAAATGCCCACTGGTGCCTGAATCTCTACGTGCCTGCTGAAGGGGCTTACCCTGTTCACACCAGCCACTCACACAAGAGCAAGAGAAATACAGAAGGTACCTGGCATTGCAAACATACATTGGACGTTATCAGTATAATGTAACTTCATCTAAGCTCAGGACAAATGCTTGCCTTTTTATTTATTTATTTTTAATCTGGAAGTCTAAAATTTTCTTTAAGACCAGTCTTTTTATGATGTGAAAAGGCCATATCGGATTTTTGAAACCCCTCAAGACAACTGTCCCGGCAGCTAATGAGCATAATATATGAAAAGAAGAGCATAGAAGGTAGTCATAATTGTCTTATGATACAACATATATGTAAAAGACAACATATATGTAAAAGACATAAGATTAGAGGCACAGTAGGCTCAGATTACCCTCTGCCATTATCTTCTGTGTGTCTTCGGATGATTCACATTCATTATGTGATTGTGTCCTCAAATGGAAAATGAAATGCAAAGTTACATTTATCCCAAAGTTAGGCAAATTAAATGTGTATATAAAATGTATAAAAAGGTACATAGCTTAATAAATTTTTCCCTGCTCAGCATACTGGACATAATCATTCTTCTTGCCTGTATTCACTGTCACCTAGGGTTTGTCAAATCTAGGCAACCACATACACATAGCACATAGCCGATAGCAATTCTAGCGGGTGAAATATGTGCTCACTGAAAGAACCAGTGCTTTATCTCACATGCTGCTCCTGAGAACACATATGAAAGGATTGGTTTGCTATGATTAGGATTAAAGGAAAGGCAGAATCTGTGCTCATTTTGAGCCACTTTTGTATGGTTGTTGCGAATTTCACTTTCCCCTTGTTTAAATCACTTTCCTCGCATTTATCTCACTCTTTGGGACCTTGTGTGAAGGCGGTTTATTATGGACAGAAAAAAAAAAAAAAAATCTATGTCCTGGGGGAACATTGTGGAGAATAAACATTTGACTGAAAACTCTCACTGCCTTCACAGTTTATCAGTCCAAAGGAAATGGGTAAAAATGCCACACAATTTTAAAGGCATTCAGACAAGTAGATGCTTGTTGAATGAAGACAGAATATATAGCTCAATTATTCTTTTCTGTTGATATTTTATACACAACAAGGCATTATGTTGGAAGAACTACGTTTATTTAATCTAAGGAAATAAATTTCCTATCACCCAGATAGGACTTGAGAAACAATTATAAATACCTCAAGATCTGAATCTAGAAAAATGTTTTATTAAAAACACGTATGGTCAATGAATAGTGAGGGATGCTATGAACAACTTTTTAAAGAATTTGAGTATTTTCAGAATGCACAATTGTTTTAGAGGGACATCTCATCCAATGTGTATTTTCCTCCTTTATTCATCAAATAAAAATACTACTAAAAGTCTGAAAGAAAATAGTGCAGCATGAAAAAAGTAGCAATGAAAAAAAACGCGTCATGGTGGAAAGCCTCAGTAATCATATTTAGTCATCAAAGGAGCTTATTTTATTGTATAGTATTAGCAAACTATGGACCCCTATAAGTTATAAGAAATAGTAACAACTAAGGTAAAGAATAAGCAATCAGTTTTAAAATGTTAAGGAATCTACTTTATTTTTGTAGGTCTTAGCTTAAGTAGAAAAGTTATTACAAGTGTCCAGACATGTAAGGAACATATTTTACAGGTTAAATGGAAACATAGTAGATTCTTACTGTAAGAACTCAAAGTATCCACCCAAGCATGCCAGGTGATCAGCGTTGGCTTTGTACACCAATGATGATTCTATGTTTAGTAATTACTTTGCACAGAGCTGTGGGGCCCTAGAAATGCTTGGTTTTTTGTTTAAACATCATCTTCAACATAAAAACTTTCTTACCAATGGTTAATTGGACAAAAAGTCTTACTATAGCAGCATAATAAACTGAAAATCCAGATAAACTTCAGTTTAGTAGCCTGGGCATGGTGGCTCATATCTGTAATCCTAGACCTCTGGGAGGCAGAGGCAGGAGAATCTCTTGAATTCATGAGTTTGAGACCAACCTAAGCAAGAGCGAGACCCGAGACCCTGTCTTTGAAAAACAGCCAGGCATTGTGGTGGGCACCTGTAGTCCCAGCTACTTGGGAGGGTGAGGCAAGAGGATTTCTTGAGCCCAAAAGTTTGAGGTTGCTGTGAACTATGATGCTACGGCATTCTACTGCGGACAACTAAATGAAACTCTGTCTCTAAAATAAAAACAAAACAAAACAAAACAAAACAAAACAAAACAAAACAAAACAAAACACCTCGGTTTAGTTATCTTCATCTGTACCAAATAGATTAATGACCTTGCACAAGTAAAACACTAAATTTTTTTCTGTAAAATGTAAATTATGTGTCTATGAGCAAAATATAATGTATGTAAAAAGTCTGTAATCATGCCTCACAGCTTGAATTCAATATGATTTAGCAGTACAATCAGGTCGTTTGACAAATATATCCAGTATAGGCTTATACTTAATTAGATATTTTGTGTGTTAGCAGCACCTTGTGAATAGTTCTGGTAAATCCACTAAGCAGAATGAGATAGCACTTCTGGAATAAGCATTTAATTGCTCTTGCAGGAACAGACAATCTTTTCTGCTTTCTGGTATAACTGTCAAGATTTAAAATAGTGACTGTTCTATCAGTCTTTATCCCTGAGTAACCATGATACATTTGTTGAGTGATGCTGGGATTGTAGCATAGGGGGAGAAATAAATGTAAATTTGAGATTTGAGCTTAATTGTTATTGCAGCATAACTTAGCCTATTCTGACCAATAAATACAATTAAGGTACCTCTTAAAAGCTTGCTAAAATTTTTTCATAAATAGCCAGGTGTTGTGGTGGGTGCCTGTAGTCCCAGCTACTTGGGAGGCTAGGGCAAGAGAATTGCTTACATCCAAGAGTTTAAGGTTGCTGTGAGCTGTGACCCTACAGCACTCTACCAAGGGTGACACAGTGAGACTCTGTCTCTAAATAAATAAATATAAAATAAAATAAAATTTCTTCATAAAAATAAATGTAAGCATACATATAACAAGTTCCAGTATCTGAATTTGCAATTTTCTTTGGTCAAATCATTTGTCTTTAATAATGTATTATTTAAGCATTAAGAAATTGTCAAACATAGAAGTATCTCATTGAAATATTATACTCAGGGTGATAAAGAGCAGTTAGCAAAGTTCTCTATTCTTTTTATCCTAGAATGGTGAGTTGAGTTCATTAGTATTTTTTTTTAAATCATGTCATTTGAATTTCCATAAAGATATAATATGAGGAACTTATATCACCAGGGTGCGTTTTCTGACATGTTTAAATACTTATACTCAAAGTCTTAGATATTTTTCAAAGCTTAATATATTTAAAGCATTCTTTTGGTTCATTAGAAAATTTAAGAAAAATTACTGCATTTCCCTTATCATTAGGAAATGTATATTCTAGTTAGAGAATCACTTTAAAATATATTAAAGTTATATAAAAGCACAACATTTGAAAAGTTATAAATTATAAAAGAAAAACAGTAGTGCTGCATAAAAAGTTATTATGATCTAAAAATACAATTCCCAGATTTAAGAAACATAGAAACACAGTCTGGCAATGACTTATCAGGAAAATTTAAGAATGTACCTAACTATTAGAAGGAGTTTTCAAATTTATTGAGGTATAACTGATATACGAAAACTACACATATTTATTGTATACAGTGTAACTTATTTGGATATATGAATATACTCATGAAACCATCACCACAATCAAGTTAATGGACATATTCATTATTTCTGAAAAGAATTTATTTCATTTGTAAAGCAAAATAATATTCTGTGGTATCAATATTCAACATTGTCTTTATACCACATTTTCTTTATACTTTCATCTATTGGTAGACATTTAGGTTAGTTGTTTTCATATCTTTGTTAATGTGAATAGTCCTGCAAGGAACATGGGAGACAGATATATCCTCAAGATCATGATTTTAATACTTTTGGATAGATACCCAGAAGTAAAATATATGGATCACATACTAGTTTTATTTTTAACTTTTTAGAAACATTAATACTATTAGCCCATAAGAGCTGCATTGTTTATGTTCTCACCTACAGTGTACAAGCGTTCCAATTTCTCTGTATCCTTACCAACACTTGTTCTATTTCTCACTAAAGATGGGAGATGATATCCCATTTTGATTTTGATTTCTTTGATGGTTAGTGATGTTGAGCACTTTTTTAATACATCTTGTAGCCATTTATTTTTTTGGAGGAATGTCCGTTTAAGTCCTTTGCTCAATTTTTACCTAGGTTATTTCTGGTTTAGCTATTGAGTCATGGGAGTTTCTTATACCTTTTGGATATTAGCCTTTTATCATATATATGGTTAATAATATTTCTCCCATTTCATAGATCACCTTTCCATTTTTTTTTGAGGGTATCTTTTGTTGTGCAAAAAGTTTGTTGCCTCTGCTTTTTGTCATTGCCTAGATTGATGTCAAGAAGAATTTTCCTTAAATTGTTAGAACAAATGAATGAATTTAGTAAAGTCACAATATGTAATATCAACATTAAAAAATTGTGTTTCTATAATCTAACAATGATTATAGAATTGTTAATCTCTATATTAACAGTTATATAAATTATTGAAAAGGAAATTTAGAAAAGAATCCCATTTACAATAGTATCAAAAGGGGGAAAGTACTTATGGAAAAACTTAACCAAGGAGATGGAAGACTTCTAAACTGAAAACTAGAGAAATGAGGATAGAAATTAAAAAAAATAAAGCCCACAAATAAATGAAAAGATTTCTTTAGTGCATGAATTGGAAGACTTAATATTGTTAAATTGTCCATACTACTCAAAGTGATCTATAAATTTAATGATATGCCCATCAAAATGCCAATGGCATTGTTTATATAAAAGAAAGAAAATATCCCTATAATTCACATGGAACCACAAAAGATTCAAAATACCCAAAGATTTCAAAGCATATTATAAAACTGTAGTAATTAAAACAGTATGGTACTTGCACACACACAAAAAAAAGACATTCAGACCAATGGAACAGAATAAAGAGCCCAGATATCCACCCACACATATATAGCAACTGATCTTTGACAAGGTGCTAAGAAAGTATAATGGAGAAAAGATCATCTCTGCAACACATGGTTCTGGGAAAACTGGATATCCACATGTAAAGGAATGAAAGTGAGACCCTATCTTATGATATACACACACACACACACACACACACACACACAAATAATTTAAAAAAAAAAAAAAAACTCTAAATGGAATAAAGGCTTACTCATAAGATCTGGAACTGTAAAAGTCCTCTAAAAGCAAACCTCTGGATTCCAGTTTAATGTAAGGAGTGTCCAAGTCATACTCCATCCTAACAAAAAGTAAAAAGCTGGACAGAAAAATCCACAACTCCTTTTAGGTCTGTAAGAGAGATGAGCACACAGAGCAAATAGCTGTCCCCCAAGATTGGAGAAACAAGCAGTAAAGCACAGGGAGACACAGCTTAATGGAGCAGAGTCACAGGTGGAAACTGCCATGGGCTACAGAGCCAGGAGAGAGAAGTCTGAGCTGCAATTGATGAATTACAGGAGGCTTAGTGTGAACAAATTTGAGGGTTAAAAATAAATAAAGAAGGACTTAGTCAGAGGAGGGCCCCCATACGTTTGTGATTTTTACCTTTTAGAGCTCAACCAGATTTTCATAGTAAATATCAAAGAAAAATCCCATGTGTTTCTGCAATGGGAGGGGAGAAAACAAGAATTTGTAATTACTCCTAGCTACTCTGTTCTTTTATAACAAGGTCTGCACTATTTTAGCTGTGCCCTGTGGGGCTTTATGAAAGCCAGACTAACTTGAGACAGCCAGCTCTAGCCTTCCACATTGGAGAAGGGAAAATTCCAACAACAGCCCACTCTAGCCACTTTATTTATTTCCACTGCTATGTATCCAGAAGGACAGACAAGCAAGCAAGAAACGTAAGCAATATTTGGAAGAATAATGGCCAACAATGTCTTTAATATTAGACACCAGGGCAGTGCCTGTGGCTCAAAAGAGTGGGGCTCTTTGCAAGATCAAAATGTAATGCCTAACTGTATGTTGTATAAAAGAAACACACTCTAAATATGAATACATATACAGATTAAATATAAATGGATGACAAAAAGTATCCCATGCAAACATTAAACAATGAAAAGTAGGAATTGAACAGACTTCAAGTGAGAAAAGTTAACAGAGTTTATGTAACACTGTATTAACAGTGCATTATGTAATGCCTTCAGAACAGCATTACATAATAACAAAGGAGTTAATTCTCCAAAAAGATATAATAATCCTTAACATGTATGCACCTAACCACACAGCATTAAACTACATCAGGCAAAAACTGATAGAACTACAAGGAGAAGTAGATGAATCCATAATTATAGTTAGGAGATTTCAATAGCCCTCCAGCAGAAATAGATATAGAGAGTAAGACACCTGGTTTCAGAGTGTATCATTAGCAAACAAGGACAGAATTACCTACGAGTGATGTTGAGCAAGGCAAGAAGATTTTTGTTCGGAAGTGTGCCCAGTGCCACACTGTGAAAAGGAAAGCAAGCACAAGACAGGGTCAAATATCTATGGGCTCTTTGGGGGAAAGACAGATCAGGTCGCTGGATTCTTTTGCACAAATGCCAAGAAGAACAAAAGCATCAGCTGGGGAGAGGCATACTGATGGGGTATATGGAGACTCCCAAGAAGTACATCATTGTAATAAAAATGATCTTCCCTGGCAGAAAACACAGGTTTGATAGCTTATCTCAAAAAAGCTACTAATGAGTAATAACTAGCCCCTGTCCTATTTCTATGTACCATATTTTAATTGGTCTCATACATCAGAATTTAGATTATGAATGAGATTATGAATATTTTTTGTTGGACAGTCCTGGTTCAACTAAGACTGGCTTGTGGTTAATGGATATGATATTTTTTATTAATGTTGATAGTAATTCCAATTGAGTAAATGCTATCATTGTTTTTTCCTTCTAAAGATATGATTAGATTTAATTAGTGATGTTCAACTTTTCACAAAGATGATAAATTTCCATCTCAAAATCTATTAAATATATTTTATATTAAGGTTTATATAACTGGTTATGTGAACATATTTAAATATCAGGACAATCCCTTTACTGTCTCAAAACCAAGTAAGACACTCTGCTTTTTAAATTTGTATTTATTATCTTGAAAATGACCAGGGCTGATGATAAAGTAGCAAGTTTTACTTTACATTTTTGGTCTTCGTTATGCCAGTCTGATTCCCTGTGTCTACTGACATGTTCCCTTTTATTTATTTATGGAAAGGCATTTTAGTGTGGTTTATGTGAAGTATCAAATAAATAACACTTCTCACATTTTATAGACTATCTATAAGGTTAGATGCTTTTAAAAGTCAAAGTGACAAGAAATAACAAATTAAACTTATTTACTACCTAAATCAGATAAGTTATAATTTAGAATGTTTTTTAAACAGCTCTTCAAAAACACATAAAACTGTAGAACTACTGTGGGTTTGGTAATGGCACTTTCACCAACTCATTAGAAGGATTAAATAGAGGAGATGTACTCAGATTTTAACACTCTGGGGAACCAAACAAACAACTAAAATAACTAAAAAAAAAAAATCATACTTCATGGAAAAAAAACAGCTTTATCAGGCAGAAAATCAGTAAGGACATGGTTGAAATCAATAACGTGATCAATCAGTTGGATGTAATGAAATCTGTGTAGACAACTTTATCCAACAGTAGCCAAAATTTTTTTCTCAAACTCACTCAGGGAACATTTATGAAGATAGAACACTATAGACCATAAAACATAACTTACCAAATAAAAAATAATAATAATAGAGATCATGCAATGTCTGTTCTTACACCACAATGGAATTTAATTAGAAATCAATCGCTGAAAGATAACTAGAAATGGGATACCAATACAAATTCCATGATTATTAAAAGGATAAAAAAGGACTACTTAACAACTCTGTGTCTACAAAAATATGAGGAGATTAAATCACATATTTCTAATAATACATAGATCAAAAAAAGAAATCTCGAGATAATTTTTCAAATATTTTTAACTAAATCAAAAACACAACTTTAACAAAATTGGTGATATGCAGCAAAAGTAGTTCCTAGAAGGAAATTTATGGCATCAAATGCATATATTGCAAAAGAAGAAAGATCTAAAATCAATCATCTAAGTTTCCAACCTTAAGAAACTAGAAAAAGAAAACTGCCTGCTGACTTTGTAAGGACTTTTTTGCTCATCTGTGGTGCATCTCAAAAGTATACACAGACACTTTGTTGTTGTTGTTATGATTGTTAATCAGCTTTCATTAGTGTTTGTGTATTTAATGTGTAGGCGAAGACAACTCTTCCAATGCATGGCAGAGAAAGAAAAGGTCAGAAACTCCTGAACAAAAAGAACTAATTTTCTTTTCTAGAAAGAAAACTAAACTAAAAGAAGATAGTTTTAGAGGCCTATTACTAATAAAGAAATTGAATCTATAATTAATAACCTTTCACAAAAGAAAACAACAATACCATATGGGTTCACTAGAGATTTCTAAATATTTAAAAAACTATACTAATTCTGTACACTCTGTTTTAGAGATAGAAGAAAAGGGAATACTTTCTGTCTCATCGTTTGAGACCAGTGTTACCCTACTACCACAACCAGACAAAAATATTAGAGGAAAAAAAAAAAAAAAAAAAAAAAACTATAGACAAGTATCTTTCATAAACATAGTTGCTAAAGGCTCAAAAAGTGACAAAATTGAATTCAAACACATATTAAAAAATTATATGCTACCAAAAATGATATTTATCCCATATATGCCAAGCTAGTTTAACATTTGAAATCAATTTATGTAATCCATAGCAACAGGCTAAAAATGAGATCACCTGATCCTATTAAAAGGGATAGATAAACACTTTACAAAGTCCAGTATCCATCCATGATTAAAACTCCCAGTAAATTAAGAATTTAGAACTTCCTCACCTTGATAAAGAGTATCTTTAAAAAAAATCTACAGACAATCAAAGCTGTCCAATTCAGCTTAGGAACAACCAAAGGATTTTCCTTTTAACAACTTCCGGTTAATGCAACAGGACTTTGCATTAAAAGGTATACAGAATGGGAAGAAAGACGTGAAACTATCTTTATGTGCAGCTAACATGATTTTCTACATTAAAAATAAAAAAGACTCAACAAAAAACTAATAAGCAGTTAAAGCAAGTTTCAGAATACAAAGTAAAGATGCGGAAGTTAATTGCCTTCCTGTATACCAACAATGAAGAATTGGAATTTGAAACTAAACACAAAATAACGTTTACATTGCACCCCCCAAGAAATAAAATGCTTAGGTAGAAATATTTAAAAACTGCAAGATCTAGATGAAGAAAACTATAAAACTATAATGAAAACCAGAAAAGAACTAAATAAATGGAAAGATAGTCCATGTCTGTAGATCAAAAGATACATCATCAGGATGTCAGTTCCTCCCAACTTGATCTGTAGATTCAAAGCAATGACAATCAAAATCCCAGCATGTTATTTTGTGGGTATTGATAAACTAATTCTAAACATAATTTATAGAGAGAGGAAAAAGATCCAGAATATGAAAGAACAAAGTTTGAAGACTGACACTACCCAACTTTAAGACTTACTATAAAGCTACTGTAGTTGAGACAAATAGATCAATTACAGAATAAAAAGCCCCGAAAGACCCTAAATAGAGTCAAATGATTCTTAACACAAGACCAAGACTATACAATGGAGCAAAGTTAATCTTTTCAACAAAAAGTGCCATAACTGAATTTCCATATGCAAAAAAAAGGTAAGAAGAAACTCTATATAGACCTTAGAGCCTTTACAAAATTAACTCAGACCTAAATGTAAAATAGAAAATTATAAAATTCATAGAAGGTAAAATAGGTGATATCCTAGATAACCTTGTATATGGTGATGGCTTTTAAAACACAACACCAAAGGTATATTCTATGAAAGAAAAATATGACAAGACCTTAAGAAATACCTTAGCAAAGTAGATATGCAGATGGCCTGTAAGCATGGGGAAAGATGCTTCATATCACATGTTATTAGGGAAATGTAAATTACAACCGCAAGATGCCACCACACACCTATTAGAATGTATAAAATCAAGAACATTGACAATACCAAATCCTAGTGAGGATGTGGAGCAAAACAAGAATTCTCATTCATTACTGGTGGGGATGCAAAATGATATAGTAATTAGAAAGAAAGTTTGGAAGGTTCTTACAAAACCAAACATGCAACATCAATCACACTTCATGATATTTACCCAAATGAGTTGAAAACTTTTGTTTGTTGAAACACCTGCACACAAATATTTTTTATAGCAGCATTGTATTGTTTATAATTGTCAAAACTTAGAAGCAATCAAAGGGGTTCTTTTTCCATGAAAGTTAAATTATTTTCAAAAGCATGTATCATAGGCCTGGTGCAATGGCTCACGCCTGTAATCCTAGTACTCTGGGAGGCTGAGGCAGATGGATTGCTTGATTTCACCAGTTCAGGACCAGCATGATCAAGAGCAAGACTCCATCTCTATGAAAAATAGCCCGGTGTTGTGTAGGGAGCCTGTAGTCCTAGCTACTCCAGGGGCTGAGGTAAGAGAATTGCTTGAGCTCAGGAGTCAACGTTGCTGTGAGCTATGATGCCACGGCACTGTACCCAGGATGACAGAGTGACTGTCTCAAAAAAGCAAAAAAGCATGTATCTCTCTGCTGTCTCTCAACTGTAGTCTATAGTCACTTCTCCTACTTTATGTAGTTTTAACCTCCCCTGCTCCAATTTGTTTCCTCTGCCAAATATTCTTTCCATTTAACTAAATTGCTAGTAAGCTGTTTTAAAGTAATGTCTGCAAAAATTTTTCTTTTTATTTTCTTTCTTTCCTTTATTTATTTTTTTGTTTTGTTTTGTTTTGTTTTGTTTTTTTGAGACAGAGTCTCATTTTGTCACCATCGGTAGAGTGCTGTAATGTCACAGCTCACAGCAAACTCCGGCTCTTGGGCTTAGGCAATTCTCTTGCCTCAGCCTCCTGAGTAGCTGGGACTACAGGAGCCCACCACAACGTCCTGCTATTGTTTTGTTGCAGTTTGGCTGGGACAGGGTTTGAACTCGCTACCCTCGGTATATGGGGCCAGCGCCCTTCTCACTGAGCCCTGCAGAAATTTTTCATAGTTTTCAATACCAGAGGTTCTAACATTATACAAAACTAATAGATGGATTCCAGCTCTGCTGACCATGTGAACTTAAGCAAATATTTAATTTTTCTTCATTTCCTTGTTAATTAAAAGGGTCAGCAGTAGTACAAAACTTGTAGAGTTGTATATATGTAATGAGTATATATACCAGTTCTTAGCACAAAGTATTCAATAAATTAATATTATCATTATTATTTCATCAATAGCTCACAAATATTAACATTTTAATCTAAGGTACTTGAAAATAACTCATTGATAATCACAATAAAACATCTTATTTGTGGCATTTCTGATAACAGGAAAGCTTAGCACAGGAAGTATTTTTTCGTTCATGGAAGATGACTACATTTTTACTCATCGAGTTATTCTATTTGCACTGTCTACATGCCTAAAGACACTGAATTCATATATATCTATGTATGAAAGTACCCTTGTGTACATGATTAGTTTACTCAATGAAAACTTGTAATTGGATCTGTACTCTATGTTTATGTTTTAAAGTTAATCATTTATCTCCTTTGGAAATTAAGGAATCAAATCACCGTATCCAACCTCAATTTTCCAGACAATTTCTTTCTTTAACTTGATGATATTTGAGAAAGTTTCCCACAGCCCCTGTATACAAGAAATTTTATTGGTTTTTCTTTTTTTGTTGTTGTTTGTTTGCTTGTTTTACTTTTTCATTGAGTGTTTCCTAAATGCAGATCTGAAATTTGGTCTTCTTGCTCAATCTGGGGGTTTTTTATCCATGTCTATTAAGATGGGAATATTAAGCTGGTTATAAATACTAAAGAAGGTATATTCTCCACATTACGCTCTGTGTATAACTTGGTGTTTCATTGTAGGCTGCCTTTCTTTTCTTATCCCTAAGACTGTGCACAAAATATTATACTACTTTATCATGAGAAACCCGAGGGGTTCTACTTCAGTATCGCAGTCTTCTAAAAGGCTTTTGAGCATGACTCTACTAATGTTTTCTTCCTTTGAAGACTAGATTCATTTTCAAGACAGAGACTGTTTCATTTCATATCTGAAAGCTCTTTAGTGTTTAGGAAATGTTTCACTTTATTAAATGTCAATTTTTGTAGGGCATTAGTAATTAAATGCCTATCATCAAATTTACTTTAAGCCAAGTTAATGGATTTGGGCTTGTAGGTGAAATTTAATTTACAGTCCTCAACACTATTTAGGTCAATACATTTCACGAGATAACTGCTTACCTATTGTAATTTGAATAATTTGATTAGGGAGGGAGGAGGTTAGGGTGGAGGGAGCGTAATAGGTGGGTCCACACCTATAGTGCATCTTAGTAAGAGTACAGGCGAAACTTACTAAAGGCAGAATACAAATGTCTACATACAATAACTAGGAAAATGCCATGAAGGCTACGTTGAACAGTTTGATGAGAATATTTCAGATTGTATAGGAAACCAGCACATTGTACCCCTTGGTTGCACTAATGTACACAGCTATGATTTAACAATTTAAAAAAAAAAAAAAAAAAAAAAAAAAAAAAGATTAAAAGAAAAAAAGGCTTGGTTTTTAGTAATCACACATAAAATTGTCTATAGCTGAAATCAAAATTGACAGCAGGGTGAAATTGAGGCAACTCAAACCTGAGCAAATAGTTCTGCAATAGTAGTCATCCAGCTATTCTATTGCCAGGAAGAAAATATACATTATGCACTTAGAGTATAAAAACATGAGTTTGGGGTGGCGCCTGTGGCTCAAAGGAGTAGGGCACTGTGCCCATATGCTGGAGGAGGTGGCAAGTTCAAACCCAGCCCTGGCCAAAAACTAAAAAAAAAAAACAAAACATGATTTTGAATATGGATATTTTAAAAGCCTCTGCACTGCATAGAGATTATTTTATTCAAGGGTTTTATAACACTAAAATATGCAATGTAATCAAAAGGAACCAGTTGTACTTGTAATCAAATGTTAGCTCTAATAATAGGAAGGTCTTCTATGAACAATTTTTCCTTCCTTGTGCTTTCTTATGAAGATGCTTTAATACCACATTCTTCATAAGTAGAATCTCTTTAAATCACCTGTTTTTATTTTTATGGTGGTAAAATATACCTAACATGAAATTTATCATCCTAGCCATTTTTAAGAGTGCAATTCAGTATTGTTAAGTATTTTAACATTGTTGTGCAACCATGATCACTATTTATCTCCAGACTTTTTCATCATACTCAATAAACAATAACTCCTCTGTCCAATCATTTGTAACCACCATCCTGCTTTCTGTCTCTGACAAATTTGACTATTTTAGACACCTCATGTAAGTAGAATCATATGATATATTTGTTCTTTATTTTCTGGCTTATTTCATAAACCATAATGTTTTGAAGGTTCACCTGTGTTGTAGCCTGTATCATATATTCATTCCTTCTTAAGGCTGAATAATGTTTTGCTGGATGTGTATGTTACATTTTGTTTAGCCATTCATCCATCAGTAAGTATTTAGGTCCCTTCCACCTTTGTCTATTGAGAGCATTTAGGAGATTTGAAAGATGATAATAATGTTGTCCCAGACCATACCCAGTGTATGGTCTCAGGGAACCCTCATGTGTATGGATTACTTTAAAAAAGGTTTAGTCAATGATTCTCAACCTTCCTAATACCACAACACTTTAATATGGTTCCTCATGTTGTAGTGACCCCCAACCATAAAAGTATTTTCATTGCTACTTCATAACTGTAATTTTGCTACTGTTATAAATTGTAATGTTAATA
The DNA here is from genome assembly GCA_963574355.1 of Loris lydekkerianus. Classification (NCBI taxonomy): domain Eukaryota; kingdom Metazoa; phylum Chordata; class Mammalia; order Primates; family Lorisidae; genus Loris; species Loris lydekkerianus. The sequence continues at coordinate 40,128 of CAUYPK010033625.1, forward strand.
TCTCATATGCAGGATGTATTTAGGCGACCCCTGTGAAAGGGTCATTTGACCCCCAAAGGGGTCACAACCCACAGGTTGAGAACCGCTGATTTAGATAAACCCGGCAACAGTTTAACAACACACAAAACAGTCAGTGTGTCCATTAGTTACTATGTTTTGAGGGTCTTAATCTTGGAGTAGTGAATGTAAACTCTGTCTTAAGGCTTTCTAAGATTTAATACAATTGAAACATTCCATCTTTATTTCCCTTTATACATCTTATCACCCTCATTCAGCTTTATTCCCATTAAACTAAATTACCTTTCTAGAATATGCTTTGAAACTATGTCGTAGGGTTAAATTTGTTTTTCCTTTTCAAATTTTGCCCCTTGCAATTTTCCCAGCCATAAGTAATTATCTTCTTCATCTGAAATTCAAAAGCAATTAAAAATACTTTTCTTTTGACTTCAATATTCCTGTTTTGAATTTAATTATAGAAATGTCATATGACTATATTCAGTGTTGAGAATTTAATCAGAAGTAATATAGATTAAAAAGTAATAGTTCATTTCTCTTACTTTCTAATTCTGTCCCATTTAGCAACTATGAAGAAGTTTGACGTCTATTATATCATATGTATGGATGCAAGTATACATTACAAAATATCTGTGACTCTTTCAGCACTGTATATCTGGGATTTTCTTTTTAGGTTAATATGTAGATCTACTTTTGAGACAGAGTCTCAAGCTGTCACTCTGTGTAGAGTGCTGTCGCCTTATAGCCCTCAGCAACCTCAAACTCTTGGGCTTAAGTGATTCTCTTGCCTCAGCCTCCCAAGTATCTGGGATTACAGACACCCATCACAGCACCCAGCTTTTTTATGGTTGTAGTTGTCATTGTTGTTTGGAAGGCCTGGGCTGGATTTAAACCTGCCAACTCTGGTGTACACGGATGGCACCCTCGCTGCTGAGCCACAAGCGCCGAGCCTACTTTATATTTTAAATGGTTGCACACTATTCAGTAGTATGGATGTTCCATTTTTCTTTATTTCCCTTTAGAGATGTTAATAGTCATAAATGACATACTCATTAAAATGCCTGTATTAGGAATCCTTCTATGGACAAAATTAAAAGATGGCATATTTAGGAGAAAATACATTATGTGTAACTGATAAAATATAATGTTTGTAAATATAAAGAATCAAGAAATCAATGAGATATTTGTAAGCAATCTGATATAAAGTTTGAAAGAGCCCTATGGCAGGCTGAATAAAGCCTTCAAGGCATTGAAGTTCTAATTAATGGCATCTGTGATTTTTACCCTGAAGGGTGAGAGTCTTTGCAGATCTAAGTTAAAGATGTTGAGATGCAACAATTATTCTGCATTATCCATGTGGGCCCTACATGAAATCATACCTTTCCTTATTAGAGAAAAGCGGGGGAGATTAGACTGGAGAAGAGGAGGAGGCAGAGTGCAGGCACAATCAGTGACTGCAGTGATGCAAGCATAAGCCAGGAAGTGCTGACAGTCATCCCAGGTTGGAAGACATGAGAAATTGGTTCTCCCTGGAGCGTCCAAAAGGAACCAGTTTCACTTTGCTATTTGATTTCAGCCCCATAAGGCTCATTTCAGACTTATGACCTCCAAACTGTAACAATTCCTTTGTTGCTTTAAGCCACTGATTGTGTAGTAATCATTTATTGCAGCAATAAGAAACAAATACAATGCTAATGATAAATGTTCCTGTAAGGGTTCCTTGGTGTTAGACATTCTTCTATACATACAAGTCATATAAATTTACTTCAATTCATTGAACTATCACATCAATATTAGAAGGATTCTGAGGTACTAGGAGTTTAAGTGGTTTGCCCAAGGTCACACACTTCGGAAGTTGTTTATACCAGGCATTTGAATCAAGGCATTCTTGGTCTTGAGTTCATCACTTTAACGTTTGTAATATACAGCTTATCTGAGAAGTAGTAGTTTCAGAAATGAAAGTTGATGGCTAGGTAACATAAAGTGTCAGATTGGATAGTGGAGTATGGGGGGGTGACAAATAAAGATGGAGTGTTTGCCATGATGTAGAGGAAAAAAGTGTGGGTGAGATTGTAAACTGGTGTTCCTTGGGGGTGGGGGGGATTTTAAAACATTTAAACATCTATATAAATGCAGAACAAGCATAACTCTTTAGCCAAATGATTCTACTTACCAAGATAGCCATTGCAACATTGTTTGTAATACCTTAAATATAATAATTATTCTCCAACCCTTCTTTAATTATACTTATTTAGAGTTGTAGTACTATTACCTTGCACTTAAGTTAGACCCACCACGATGATTTCTAGTTATCTCCAACCCCTCCCAAATGTAGAACATTTAAGAATAATTTGGGGGGCTTTTTCAAAGTACCATTTTATTGCTTCAGTGTACCCTCCTAAGACTCTAACATTTTTCACTAGGGACCTGAGTCCCTGACTCTCATTGTGAGAATCACTACTATGTAAGTGGCTCAGTCTAAAGGGAATATGCTGCATTCCTCAAGTTACGACAGTAGATGAAAGTATACAAATCAACAAGGAAGGAAAGGACTAATGTTATCTGACGCTTTTCTGTGACAGATTTGTGCTGGTATATTTCATATGTTAGCCCATGCAAACCTCATAAACTCCTGTGACATTTAAGACATAACTTACAAAGTTGAAGGAAGTAAGGTTCCATAATGCTAAGTCCATGTACTAGGGTCACACAGTCGGCAAAATGGGAGAATTAGGATGTAACTGCAAGTCTAACTTTTCACTCCATGCACCTTCATCAGCTTTTGACATACTAAAGTCAATTTTGGCAGGGTTTTGTAAATAAAATGCACAAAGTGAAAAGTAGTCTATATTGAGTATGTGTCAGGTCCTAACTGATTATCAATAATACGTGTTCAGGGGTTCAAACATGCCAGGCTGAGCTCTTCTTAGGTTATTACCACACAGCTGTTCCTCACACAGCTTCCCAGGTATATTTGTAGCTTTCCCTTAGGTCAGAGTTTGGAAGAGACAGAAACTATATTGCTGTTATCCTGTTCTAAAAACAGATTGTATAAAAAGATTGTGAGATGGTGCAAATGTCACCTTTCCTTATTACTGCAATTTGGTGCTTCTATGATTGCTCTGGGCATTAAAGTTAGTATATAATATGGAAGCTTGTAGTATCCTTTCAGCACCTGAGAAATGGGAGCTATTTTTTTCTTTCTTTTTTTTTTTTTTTTTTTTTTTGTCTTCACACTTTACCGGCCTAAAAAAGCTACCATCGACAGTCTTAGGATTTACCCTCTAGCAGCTCAGGGGTGGCGAACAAGTTCAACTATGCGCTCGGAGATCGCTCCTCAGAGGTCCCTCCTCAGAAGCAGCATAACAAAATCCAAACTTGGCAAAGAGCCACAGTATACAAAATAATGATAAGAGGCAAAGAGCCGCATTCATTTTGGCCGGGAGCCGCATGCGGCTCGAGAGCCG
>CAUYPK010033628.1:0-14272 GCA_963574355.1 Loris lydekkerianus
TCTTAGGTTGTCCCCGCTTTGGGAATCTTACCCGTCATTGGTGCTATGGAGGGCAGTGAAGAATAATAGTTAGATTCTTGGTTAATGAGCCAGTGATATTGGACCTCGACCTGATTTAACTGCCTCTAACCTTTTTTTTCGGATACAGGGACCAAAGGTGAAGGGTAAATAAGGGTAGCAGGAGAAGAAGGTAGGGTGAAAAACAATGTAGGCCCGTCCACAGGGGATTTTCTAGAATTTCTTTTCTTCTCTTTTCTAGATCTTCTTGGAGTGTTTTGATCTTGTTTTTGGAGGCTCCTGGGTGACGTGCAACATCACTCCGTCTGCATGGTAGGTGCAAAGAAAGTAGTTGTTGAATAAATTGGACAAGCACTTGAAAAGGGGACCATGTGTTATATTATGTAGTACTTCAAGCAGAAGAGATATTTCATCTGGGAAGAAAATAAATCCTTTAACAAATCTATTTTGTCTTACTCTACACTACCTCAGGCGTTTTTAGTTCTATATTCTGGCCATTAGTTCTATAATACACTAGATCTTTATACACACTTTATGTATTCAAGCTTTTCAATAACCCATCAAGACAGGCTGTATTACCATTGCTTATTGTTGTGACACTAAAGAAAGTTAAGTGACTTGTGAAAGGATAAAGACCAAGTAAGTGTTAGCCTTTGGAGTGTAGTATATCCTATTTCACTAATAAGAGAAAAGAGCCTTTCTATAATCATAATGTCAGCATTGCAAGCTACTCCACTGTTGGAATTACTTTCTACCTGGCTGCTGAGAGTTCTTAATAGAGCTCTGTTGCAAAGTTCTTGTATTCCTCAACTAGACTGATTTAAATGTAATAACCTCATGCCTGATCAGCCATTTGAGAAAATATAAAATATGGCAAACTCATCTCAATGCCCTCCCATCCCATTTTTTTGTGGACACCCTTCAATGACCTATCACTCAGTGATTCCTCAAAGTTCTCCTGTGATGTCATTCTCATCTTTATTAAACAGGCCTAGAGCAGAACTTTACTCATATATCATTCTCAACATGATTAAAATTAAACTCACTATCTCTTCACTGCCCCCACAAAACCTTGCTTCTCACTGTTCCCCTTGGTCCTCTGTCTCATTTAATACCTACCATCCATTCATTTGCTCTAGGCAGACTGTCATTTAATGATCATCCCTTTGCCTCAAGTTCTTTCCCTCAATTAATTTCAAATTTTGGTGATTCTACCTCCTGCCATACTTACAATTTTTTCATTTTTCTCCATTTCCATTATTAGGATCATACTTCAGTCAAAATATTATTTCCCTTGGATTAATACAAATCCATCATACGCTTTGAGTTCTCCACATTGCCAGCAAAAAATAACTTCTAAAGGCAAGTGTGTTCTGATCAGATCCCTTTTTAAAATTCACTATTTCTAGGAATTTGGGGGCAAAATACGTGTCTGGCTCTGGTACCCTTTCAAGCCTTACATTTCAACATTCGTGTCCTCTCCAAACTATTCTTCATCTAGAATCCACCATGCTTCCTCTTGCTGTGTGGCGTTAGCTTTGATCTATTTAGAAAACATTTCTTACTCCTTATCCTTATATCCTGGTTACTTCCTGACTCATCCTTAAGGGCAGTTAAGTTCTAACTTTCTGATGAAATCCTTGCTGATGGTCTGATCCTAATCTCCTGTAATGGGCTATCTAAATACTCTCACAGTGAAATTAAGGACTCCGTTTTTGTGTTTCCATTGCGATTTTGTACTTCCCAATTGCCATCCCATTCATTGTATTGGTCCTCATATACTGAGTATTAGACAGAGGTCTGGGACATAGTAGGCATTCATAGAATATTTGTTCACTTGAACTATTAAACTTGCCCATCATATTTATTATTCGCTTAATGTAGGAAACTTAAGATAGCTGAAATAGAACTTTAATAAGCCTGTCCTATATTAGAAATTATAAATGTATAGCCAAAAATGAGAAAATAATAAATCACACTAACTAAAAGTAGAACATTATGCTTATGTGAGTTTGAACTGTATGATAAATTAATAAGATTAATGTAGAAAAGTTTTTAATAAAATCATGCTAAGTGAATAGAAGAATACTTAATGAAAAACATATTTATAACATTCTTATATGTGACATATGGTATATATTTTACTTTTCTTCTATTTCTAGCTCCTTTTATAACACAGCCCAATGCTCCATTGGATGGCCTTTTGGGTCAATTTGATTAATTTGAACAAGTGGAACACTGAAACTTAGATTAAAAAAAGGAAATATTAAAGTTAAGATAACAGAGAAAGAGTTCTAAAACAGCACAGTTGGTGCAAGTGGGAGAATATAAAATGCTTAGCTAGAATAAAAAGTTCATTTGTCTGTTGCTGCGTTTAACATCTCCCTAAAAGCACAAAAGTCAACATAGGCTTATTGAATTTTATATTAATAGGTGGGATGCAAATGTTAACATAAGTCTTCTACAAGAAACTTCTGGTGGGTAACATAGATTTCAGCATTGTTTTGACAGGTTTAGCAATAGGCTTTTTGTTAGTTTCTTTTTGTTTTTGTTTTTGCTTTGTTTTGATTTTTTCCTGCAACAAACTTTCATTCAATATTGGTGACACATTTTATTTACATGCCCTGACACCTTCACAAATGACTCAGTTATAGATTATGCTTTTTATTCTTCAATTTTATTACCTAAACTTAGTCTTCTAAGCACCATTTTATGTTTCTAGTTAAATATAAGTGAAAATTGATTGGAGTATTTCTCAATGGAATTTTATCTTTATTTCATCATAATTGCTTCATATTTGAATAATGACAGATGAACTGCCTCATTCAATTGCAGTTTTAAGGCTTTGAAGTCACAATAACAGCACGGGATTTAAATCCTCAAGCCATTATTATAGCAGAAAAGACATTGGGGAAAATGAAAACTTATGGTGCTATAATAATTTGCTGGGAGAAAAGAAAAAAATTCCAATGGTTAAAACATACTATTTCCCAGATAACTTCTAACCGAAGACATTATGGCACAAGAGTGAGCTGGACAGTAACATCGTGGTCCTTGTTTCCTAAAATTACGTCTAGAGCAATACTTTATAAATATTGAGCCAAAAATTCACATAGCAAGTGACACCACAATCATTTTGCTTCAGGATGAAATATTATCTCAGTGACATTCATAATTCTATTCAGCAACAATTCAGTATTTCACCAATAGAGAGTTCATCAGATCTTTTTCTTTTCTTTTCTTTTTTCTTGACATTTACATCATGAGCTGAGTACTTAATACCCTAAGGTGTGCATTTCAAAGTTCTCTTTGTCTTCATATTCAGTTTTAAGTAACAAATCAAACAATATGCAAAAGCAAAAAGCAAAACACAGATCCTGCATTTAAAATTTCATTACATATAGCTGATATAGTTGGTGGTAGCTGATTGATACATACAGCACTTTCATTTCCTCATTAAGACACTATATTTCTACCAATGTGGCATCAAAAGTTTTTCAAGCTCTCGATGTACAGTGGCATGAGATACAAAGTAAACAGAAAAAATGAAAGCATGAAAAGCATACTTAGTGTGATTCAGAGCACACAAAATTATTTACTTAAGAGAGAATATTCACAAAGGATCACGATGAAGAAAGTGAACATGAAAACGGCTCCCATTTGAAATTATAGAAAGACTCCCTTTTAATGGAGATTTTCTACAATCATTTATCAAAGCAGGTTGAGAATGCAAATAGGTCAGTAACTTTCTGTAGCAATGAAGCTATATGGAATCAAATTATTCATATATATTATACAAATTCTATTTTATATTAATTGTAAATTTTCTGAAGAAGGAAAACCCACTTAATATGTTTCCAGTCTAATGTCAATACATCATTTAATATTTCTTCTATAAAGTATCACACTATAAACTAAGCACCCCGTGGTGCAGAAAAACACCTATTTCTATAATTGCACAGATGTTGCAATCTCCATGTTAATGGAATCTGCTTAAACTCTCAAACTTTGCTTGTTTACATCTTAATGGTGTTTAATTTCTCAGATGTCCTAAGTAATTTGGACTCTGGAAGAAGTGAGTTTATTTGAGTGTTCGATCTACACCCAGTCAAATTCTCCATTTTGTTGTAGATGATTTAAGAGACCATCATGGTCTTCTAGGTCTTGAGAATGAGTCTGTAACTTAAGGGGAAAAAATATAGCATATCATGGCAAAACCCACATGCATATAAACTTGATTGACTAAGAGTTATTTTAATAGCATATTTTTATGTTTTATTTTATTCTTTCTCATCTTGTCTATCAATAGTTTTATGTCCTGGCCTGTGCTGAAGATAAATTTGATACATTTTATCTTTGAATTTAATTTGGTCAAGATTCATCAAGTTGATTGATTAATTCCAGGTTAGATGACTTAATTTATAGTGATTCAGATTACCATGTGTCAGGTTCTCTCTCTGGAGATTTTTTCTTTAAAAAAGATCAAGCACTCAGGGGTAGAAGTTGGTAGCCATTGGAATCTAGAGATGAGTAAGAAGGAAGATGAAGAAAAACGGTATGGGGGCCATATGTGGTATCTGAGGTCTGTAATCCTAGCACTCTGGGAGGCTGAGACAGGAGGATCCTTCGACCTCAGGACACAGGAGTCCAAAACTAGCCTGATCAAGAGAGAAACCCTGTTGCTACTAAAGTCCTAGCTACTTGGAAGACTGAGGCAAGAGGATCAGTTGAACCCAGGGGAGTTTGAGGTTGCTGTGAGCTGGGTTGACACCATGGCACTTTAGCCTGGGCAATAGAGTGAGACTCTATTTCAAAAAAGTAAAAATAAAATAAAATAATAAACTGTATGGAAATAGATCAAAATCCAATTGCCTTTCTGTGCCCAAATGGCAGGTTGATAGCTGGTATCACAGACTTGCTAAAGTAACGGTGCTTTTCCCCACTTACCTGCTAGATCTGCTCTTAAGATTTGCAGAGCCCAGAGCAGGAAATAAATAGAGACCCTTATACCATCTTACTAAATATTTACAAATTGTGAAACAGTACATAAAACATACTTCCAGCTTCATACCTTGGCACGTATTTCTTTGTAAGGACCTGGAAAACTAGATTCCAAGTCAGAATTCTTGATCGCCTTGGAAACTCCCCCAGAATGAGGGTGTAGGGCAACAGTGCTCCTGCCCTATGTCATCAGTTTGAGCTCTGTTCCCTTTCCCATCCTGGGTTCTACCCTACAGCTCAAGGTACCTCATTTTATTCAACTCTTCTCCCCCAAATAGCCATCCCTTAGTCAACTCTGAGGCCTGCTGATGCACACACCCTGCCTTTGGAAAGACAGATGCAGAAAAGAGGCTTTACAAAGTTCTGTAAGCAAACTTAGAGCTACTTAGGCAAGAAATTTCTGAATCATCAATACTTGGAAATGTCTAGGGGAACAGAGACATGGAGTCCAGGTGGGCATGTGTCCTTGGTTCTGAGGACGCCTTACCCTATGGAAAGGAAATGGGTGGGAAAGAACTAGAGCAAGGCCCTCTACAATATGGGTCTCATTTCAGGACAAGGGCTCCACTTGTCTCAGTTGCATGTAAGAGAAAAAGCTACCTAAAATTATTTATATTAAAATGTTAGTGGGGGCGGCACCTGTGGCTCAGTGAGTAGGGCGCCAGCCTCATATGCCGAGGGTGGCGGGTTCAAACCCAGCCCCCGCCAAACTGCAACAAAAAAAAATAGCTGGGCGTTGTGGCGGGCGCCTGTAGTCCCAGCTACTCAGAAGGCTGAGGCAAGAGAATCGCTTAAGCCCAGGAGCTGGAGGTTGCTGTGAGCTGTGTGATGCCACGGCCCTCTGCCAAAGGGCCATAATGTGAGACTCTGTATATATTAAAAAAAAAAAAAAAAAAAAAAAATGTGAGTGGGCAGTGGTACTAATCTTTTAGTAGGGTTGACATGTCTTCCTAGTCTAGAAACATATGAGGTCACCATCTTTGCATTTTAAAGATCCATTTGTAAAGTGATTGTTGGAAACTCTGAAGGTGAAAAGTGGCAATTCTGTTGTCAGATGAGCCAGCAAAAGTCAACTTAGTTTGCAATATAGTTGAAATACTATTGAAAGGAAAAATGGGAGATGACACTAACCTTGGTGATGCTTATTAATTAAATTACACATAAAAACATAAAAGAAGTGAAAACCCAGATGCCTTTTAGTTTCCTATAATTCTTCATAAAATTTGAAATCTTTCAGTATTCACTTTTCATCATGACTTTATTTGCTAATGTCTCAATTCAGATCAGGGTCTTCTTAACTCAAGAAACATTATAAGATCAGAAAAGTGCTTAGAGAACACAGTGTTGGACTTTTATTGTTCTATCAGTGGGGCTTTGTCTGCTGGTAGGGCTGGCATCAAGCTAGTATAGGTGCATGGCTATCCTGTGGTGTATGGGCAATATCTATTAGTAATCTATGTTTTGTCTTTATGTGCATATTTGGAGTCACCTTTGTTCATTAGCTTTTTATTTATTGACTGTGGGGAAAATGAAAGAAGTAAAGTACTTCTTTAATAATATCAAACAAGCTGTAACTAGAAAATTGGAAATATATTTTAAATTTAGTAAAATCTTGCAATAAGTCAGAATCGGATTTTTTTTTAAAAATGGTATTAGTCCACTACTATTCAAATTTTACTTATCGAGTAAGCTAACTTTTTAAGCATCTTTTGAGGAAGGTGGCAGAAGGCAAGCGCAGAAATTCCTGACTCAGGAGACAGTGTGTTCTACTTTCCAATATTTCTTCCTGTCCAAATCTCCCCAGATGTGACTAATAGAAGGAACTAAGGCTCCAACTAACTCTTATGGCCTCTGCACTGGAAGTCAAAGGCAGCCTCAAAATCCATAATGGTCCCCATCTGTAGTTAAGCTGGTGTAAACAAGTGCCACAAGGTGGCACCAAACCACAGATGAAACCAACACCAATTCAGATTCTTTAGGTAAATGGATCTCCCAGCACTTGACAGCCCCTGTACAATCCTAGGCTTTGCATTTTTTAAAATTGTTTGGATCCTATTTATCCCATCTTAGAGGGATTTTGCTTTACAAATAAATAAAACAGGAGGGAGATGAAATGGAGATAGTCAATCAGTAAAGTCAATAGGAATTTTGGATAATAAGTAATAAGATGTGAAAGAGACCAAAAAAGTTTGAGTTGAGTAGTACAAGGTCTACTAACTGTGAAGGACATCCATATGCAGTTCTAGAAACCGCAGAAGGCCTCACTTACATCTTCCCACATCGGCAGCATTTTCTTAACTGTGTGACATTGCTCTGCATCAGCCAGTATACCAGGAAGTGAGGTGATCCTTTAATTAAGTGGTGATCCTTTAATTACGTGGAATAATAAAATGAATCCAACAGAATAATATTTGTTAAAACAGATTGCATAACAAACTTTCTATGGCTTTCCTTTGATTTAAGAATAAAGGATGAGTCTCCAGGAATAACATGATCTCAAACTGAACCTCGGCTTCGTCACAGGACTTTACCTTCCTTCGACTCCCAGACATGTGCATGTGTGTCCGTGTGCATACATTTACGTATAGATGTCCCTGTGTGTAGGAAAACCTGAGACACGCAAGCTACTTTTCATTAGTTATGTAGGTTTTACTTGTCTATAATTGAGGATAGAGTATCTTGCTCGATTTTGTGATTCTGAAAGTCAAAAATAACAGCAATCATATTAATTATTTAAAAGCAATATAATTTATTAAGACATTAATTAACATATTCTTTAGCTACAGCTTTATTTTGGAGACAAGCAACAGCAACAAGCAACTTATCCAATGACCATTTTCCATCTTCCCGTGCAACAAAATCCTAATTTTCTGGCACAGCACCCATATTACAGTGGTTATGGTGCCAGCCATATGCACTGAGACTGGTGGGTTCAAGCCCAGCCCAGGCCAGCTAAAAATCAATGACAACTGCAACAAGAAAACAGATGGGTGTTGTGGTGGGCACCTGTAGTCCCAGCTACTTGGGAGGCTGAGGCAAGAGAATCGCTTAAGCCCAAGGGTTTGAGGTTGCTGTGAGCTGTGACATCACTGCCCTCTACCAAGGTTGACATAGTACGACTCCATCTCAAAAAAAAAAAAAAAAAAAAAAAAAAAAATCCTAATTTTCTTTATGGCTGTCAGTGTGCCCAGCTGAGAGATCACATTTACAAATTTTGGCCAAATGGTGTCTCATCAAAATTGTTAACTGGAACATTTGAGAGAGTGCTTTTTTAATCATCTGCTTTTTATGCCTTGCAGGTGTCCTCAAACTTTTAAAACAGGGGGCCAGTTCACTGTCCCTCAGACCATTGGAGGGCCGGACTATAGTTTAAAAAAAAAAACTATGAACAAATTCCTATGCACACTGCATTTTGAAGTAAAAAAACAAAACGGGAACAAATACAATCACACCACCTCATGTGGCCCGCAGGCCGCCATTTGAGGACCCCTGCCTTAGGGAAGTCAGAAATGAAGGCGGGGCAAAGGGAGCCATTTCAAGACATGAGGGCAAAGCTAAAAGAGTCATAGGTACCTAGAATCTTGCCATTCTAAGCAGCTTAATCAGTACCAGCAACTATCTAGTGCTAGATTTCTCATTATATAAGAAAAATAAGCCACTACATGTCTATGCCACTGATACTTTGTGTTATATTTATATGTAATGAATATAATTCTAATATATAGAAGTAATATCATCTTCATATACTATGCTTAAACAAGGGTGATTTAAAACTCAGCACAAAGCCAGATACTCCATAAGTGTTTACTGAAGTGAGTTGAATTAATATTTTCCATAGATCTTTATTTACAAACTGAGTACAGAAACATTATTTCATCTGAGCATTGCAAAATGTAATTAATTTAGTCATTACTTATTAAACATTTGCTACATGCTCGGCAGCGACTCAGGTGCTAGACACACATATTGTAGACAGTGTGAAAACTTACCTGATCCACAGGCTCATCTTCTTGAACAGGTGATAAAGTGAATAAATGAAAATGGATAAATAAAGGAATTGAGTGACATAAAAAAGGACAGACAAAATAAAAAAGTGGAATAGGGTGAGGTGCTACATAGGTGAGGTGAACAGACAGAGTTTTAAGCTAAAATTTGCAGAAACTAAGTTTGGAAAAAGTTGGGAGACACCCATAAGGAGGGCAGGCAGAGCCTGTGCAGCAGAACAGACAGAGGGAACAAAGGCCTGGGAAAGGAAGAGCTTGGCACATTCGAGGCAATAAAAGAGCTAGCGTGGGGTTAGTGCAATGCACAAAGGAAAGATTGCCTCCTCTGTCGTAAATGCTCAAGACATATTTGTTGAATTAAAAAAATAAATGTTTTAACTATTGCAAAATAATCCTATCAGTAGAATTAATCAGAGCTAATTAGGATGGAACTGAAATCTTAAAAAATGTCATATGCTAAAGCAGCTCAAGTTTTCAAATTATACCTGTAACTTATATTTGCTGAAATATTTTTCTTATTATAAGACAAAATATGATAACAATAGAAGAACTCATTGAGAACATTGATAAATTTTTAAACTTATATTTTTCAGGTTTAACGTACTTTTTAATTTTTTTTTTTTTTTTTTTTGCAGTTTTTGGCGAGGGCTAGGTTTGAACAGGCCACCTCTGGCATATGGGGCCAGTGTCCTACACCTTTGAGCCAGAGGCATCACCCAGTTGAATGTACCTTTTTGAATACTGTTATTTTAGTTAATTTATTGTAGTGTTCACAAAAATTACCCGAATCTATAAATGATATTGAAATCCCCGAGGGTGACATTTGTAACAATATGTTCACTCTGCTATACGCATGTCATGGTCATCCTATACTAAATGGGAATTCGTAAAGTTTATTGAAGACAGCAAGGGAACTCTTTTGAGCAGTCAAGGAGTTAACCTCTTCATTCTGAAAGTATTTACTTATATTTGATCAGCACACAAACAGAGTACATTCTTATAAAAAATTGTATGACGTGATATTTATGGTGAACAAAATGAACAAAATCTTCAAACTGAATTAACTTGTAATTTTTCATTTTGGTTAATATTTTTATTCATAAATTTTAAAATAGCCCAGTATTTTTAATGTACATTCAACTATATACAAAAACTTAGAGAAAAATTATTTACAACTACATTTTTACTTTGGAAGAAGTACAACAATCTTCCCACTATCCACAGCTGATATGATTGTAACAGAATTGGACTGATAATTCTTTATCTTCTTTCCTCAAAATTTATTTTATTATTTTCTTTTTTATCTTCTGAATATGATCAAGATACAGTTTATTTTTTAAAATCTGCAGATTGCTTTTGAATGTGTAATAAATTTATTTCAAACATTAAAACAAATATATTAGAATGTGCTGAGATAAAATTGCGTGACCTTGGATTTTTTTGAACGAAGCTTTTCTGTGCCCCGTGACTAGAAATTAATGTTTCAGTAAGTCATCAATGTTGAAATATATATATATATATATATATATATATATATGTATATATATATATATATATATATATAAGAATTCTGATCATTATGGTGCAGGCATTTTGACCAGATTGGGGGAAAAATAAGCAAATGGCAAGTATTGCCCTCTGTTTTTCATTTAGCCAGTACTTATTTTCCAAATAGTTAATTATAGTAAGAGGGTAGTATTGTTTCCTAAGAGCCACAGTTGAGGTTTTTTTATTATTATTGTATTAAAAAAATATATGTTTTCAGTTTAAATAATAAAGTATATTTTAAAAAGCAGAAATGTAACCTAGATGAAGAATCATTATAGAATTTTTTTTTTTTTTAAACTGGAAACTCCCCCCACCACCTTCCCCAGGCCAGCTGTCTGCAGAAATAGATTATTTCTTCTAATTTCCTGATTTAGTTATAGTCATAGTGTACATAAAAACAGATTTGATTTTCTTAGAATCAAACATAAAATGAAAGCCAAGGCCTTATCACTGAAACAAGACAGCAGTTTTGCAGAGCTGTGTACATCCTTTGAACTCAGATGACATTGTCTCAGAGGAAAAGATGTTTGATGAGTTTTTTACACTTTAAAGCTCTTGCTAAGGAAAATGAGCTGGGAATCTCTTTGGGTAGAATTGAAGGGGGGTGGATCATTTCGTCTTCAAAAGATGAGGGGAAAAGTGTCATTTTCTATTTCCCTTAAGTATCATTCTTTCAAATACTTGTGTGACAAGAGGTTCAACAGGCTTAGATTTGGGTTTTAGTTTTCCAGAAATGCATGGAGGACTTAAATGGCCCTGTACATCAAAAGGAGGAAAGAGAGAAAAAAATCCCCTAGAAAGAAGGAAATGGTGCAGCAAACCCTTGAAAAATATAGTTCATAAAATTGCTATAATCAATTCTGTATCATATAATTTAAAAGAAAATTAACCATTGAAACCCAAAACTGAATTAAGTAACATTATGAACATCTAATTCAAGTTGTCAATGATAATCTCTAGGAAAAATGTTCTTTGGAGATAGAAAGTTTAAAAATGTGTTGGTTCATTCCACACATATAGATTACGTGCCAAGTCCTGTGTTAAGTGCTATATCCATTTACAGAATATGAGGGTGGCTTGATTAAAAAAGAAAAATGAAAAAAACAAGGTGACATACTGTAGAAATATAGGAAAATGATGTGATGAGTGATTGAAATGTAAAAAGTACGAAGAAAGGATTGGAAGGATTAGATAAATTGAAAACTGTGGAGGGTCTGGGATTTTGCTTACTTACAAGCTAGCATGTAAGTCTGCCAAAGTTTTAAAGATGATGGTGGAAGACAGGAGACTCCTAGGTCAGAGACAAAGAAGTTTTACTCACAGCGTAGCAGGTGGCATATGCTTCATGTTCACATCAATTTCTCTTGCTTCATGCAGGCAATGTCAAGATGAGCTCAAAAGATGATCACACTGTGACGTTTCAGCCATCACTGAGGAAGCTTGAAATTAGGAAACCCTAATGTGTATAAAGGCAAACCTGCCCAACCAACCTTTACCCCAAGGAGAAGTGATCTTATTATCCTCAGGGATACAAACCTCCTTTCTGCTCCAGAAGAAGACACTATATCTTCTAAGGCTGATTCCTAAACAAAGCCCTTGAAAAGATACTCAGAGCAAAGCCACTATGGTCTGTAGCTCAGAGAAGGCCAGAAATGCAAAAGACCCACGGAAGACTTTCTGCCAGCAGGAAGTAGAGTGTGCAGCAGGAAGTAGAGTGTGCAGCGGCTTTAACTAGCATTTCTGCAACACCGTGTCACTGTATCTTCAGATTTTTTTTTTTTTTTTTTTTGAGACAGAGTCTCAGTTTGTCACCCTGAGTATAGAATGAAATACTGGCAGAATCATTCTTCCTCGTGATTTTTTTTTTTTTTTTTTTAACTCTGCTTAGCTGAGTTACTCCTGAACAAAGCAAGGTGGCACAGCTTGGTCAGTTACAAGACATAAAAGGGTATAAAACCCACTATAAACTTACAAAGGTGTAATTCTGAGGGAATATTTTTAGGTAGTTTTTTGCCATACATATTTTAAAAGCGATTTTATGGAATTCTCATTAATTTGTTTTTGTTTATTTCTGTTGTTACTGCAGTTTTAGACAAAAATATATCATCGTGTTTGCCAAGTTTAGCAGATTTAGGCTGCTATTTATATTTTTTCTGTGCCCTAATCATTCTCATTTCTGGTGGTGTACAAAAATAAAGCTCTTTAGCCTCATTGTTATGTTCCTTCAAAGAGGTCCTAATATTATAATTGAACCTAACAAAATAGAAAAGAGTCTACTATATTTCAGTGTGAGACACATCAGTGATAAATTGTAATCTGGAACCTTGAAATAAGCCAAACTCTTCAGAGGTCCCTACTCTTAAAAAAAAAAAAAAAAGAAAAGAAAAGAAAGAAAGAAAAGAAATTTATATTACTGAAGGTTATGCAACCTCTATTTGTGTTTAGTTTAAAATATAACTTTTTCATCCAGAAAATCATGTTATATTTTTGTATATGATGTTTATATATTTTATATAATATAAAAATCAACATGATTTCATGATAAAAACTCTCCACAAAAAGGTATAGAAGGCACAACAAAAACGATATATGGCAAGTTCACAGTTGAGTCAAGGTCAACTGTGAAAAATGCAAGGCTTTTCCTGTAAGATCAGAAAGAAGATAGACATTCCCCTCCAGCTATTTCTGTTTAACACAATAGTGGAAGTTCTATCCACTATCCAGAAATTAGGCAAGAGAAAGAAATAAAAAGCATCCAAATCAGAAAAGAAGAAGTTGTCTCTGTTTGTAGACAGCATACTCCTATACATAGAACATTCTAAATATTCCAGCAAAAGAGCATGTTAGAACTTATAAACAAATTCAATAAAGTTGTAGAATACAAAGTACTACTCAAAGTGATCCCTGTCAAAATCCCAATGACATTTTTTGCAGAAATTTTTTAAAAATCCTAAAGTTTATATGGAACCACAGATGTCCCCAAAACAGCCAAGGTGATCTTTGGCAAAAATAACAAATCTAGAGGAGGTATCACCCTATCTGATTTCAAAATCAACTGCAAAATTGTAGTAATCAAAACAGCATGGTACTGGCATAAAAAGACACACATAGACCAAGGGAACTAGATAGACAGTCCAGAAATAAATGCACACATTTAAAGTTGGTTGACTTTTACTGGAGTTAGATGGTATCTCAGAGTGGTTTTGGTTTGTTGGCATGGATGTGGAGAAAAGGGAACACTTTGCACTGCTGGTGGGAATGCAAGCTAGTACATTCCTTTTGGAAGGAAGTTTGGAGAACACTCAGGTATCTAAATGTAGACCTGCCATTTGATCCTGCAATTTCTCTTCTAGGTGTATATCCAAAAGACCAAAAATCATTTGGCAATAAAGATATTTGCACCAGATTGTTCATTGCAGCTCAATTCATAATTGCCAAGTCATAGAAGAAGCCCAAGTGCACATCGACCCATGAATGAGTTAATAAATTGTGGTATATGTACACTATGGAATACTATGCAGCAGTAAAAAAAATGGAGACTTTACCTCTTTTATGTTTACATGGATGGAGCTGGAAAATATTTTTCTTAGTAAAGTATATCACAAATGGAAAAAAAAAACAATTCCAATGTACTCAGTACTACTGTGAATCCAATTTATAATCACTCACTCTTGCATATGAAAAATGAAACACAACTACAG
>CAUYPK010033629.1:0-13892 GCA_963574355.1 Loris lydekkerianus
GAAATGGGGTCACGTGTTCTTTTCTTGCTAATAAATTTGAGTTCTCTGTGGATTCTGGTTATTAGACCCTTATCGGAGGTATAACCTGCAAATATTTTCTCCCATTCTGAGGGCTGTCTGCTTGCTTTACTCACTATGTTCTTTATATTTTATTTTTAATTTTTTCTACCTTCTTCCTGTTTCTTAAAGTTGAAATTTCTCTCTAGAACTCAAATGAGTAAGGGCTTTCCTCCCAAAGACTCTTTATAACTTATTTTTCTCCTTTAAATATGTTATACTAATAGAAAAGAATCAATACATTCAGAAACCTCTCGGGTAGGTGAGTTGACATTTAATTATATCTAAAACTCAACATAAAAGAGGAACTTTTACCAAGAAAAACATTCCCAATTTTGAACTTACAAACATGAATCAAGTTAGTGTTAAGTAATAGTTCAACTGTTTGATACTAATGTTGAGATTGGGGTTGGATCTGACTGTGTAGCTTTCCAAGGCTTCGTTTGCAAGTAAGTGTGAAAGACCCAGGAACGACCGGTTTTCTCACTCTGGTGTAGAAAGGTTTTTGTTCCCTAAGAACATTTCTTTCTCAGTAAATGAAATGATTAATAGACCTATAATTAGACTTTAGAAAGGAAACATTTTGCACAAGTGTTTTATTTATATATCGAAATGATAGTTAACTATGAGAAATTTGATTATGGAGTTGAATAGTGAGTTCTTAACTTCATGTAATTGAACTACTCTCTGACTTTTGAAATATAGAAAACAAGACAAAAATAATTAAGTTTCTGTTTTCTACATACGTTGTAACAATTTATTGACTTTAGGACTATATTTGATTCTAAAATTGCATACAAGTGGATAGTCTAGAAAATTATTTGCACCATTTATGGAAAGAAAAATATGGTTAATGGACTAACCAGAGCAGTGAATTACTAGATTTTTACATTATATAACATTGGACCCTAAATCTGCAACAAACATCTATCATTTGGGCATCCTGAGAGAGGTACCAGATAAAAACACATGACTTAATGTCTGGCCTCCTCTCTGTTTCTTAGTTTCCTTTCTGTAAAACTAGAGGTTAAGGTCAACAGTAGAGAGTAGTTTTCTTTGTCTTACACCACAGGCTGTCCACTTTTCCTCTGCTGGAAGAAGTGGAAATAAACTTGATTCTCAAAGTTTGCAAAGAGGCCCATTCTTCTCATATCTAAAAAAGCCATTGATCAGGGTATGCTGTAAAGCAAAGCCAGAACAGAAATCCCTATGGAAGGTGCTAGGGTTCAAGGACATAGGACATTTTTGTGGTCAGGACTCTGTGGTAAATGTAACAACAAAAATATGCATCATTTACATTTTTTTCATTTAGGTTCTCTTTATGGCAAGGAGGGAGAACATTTTATAAATGTGATTTAATTCTTTCCACAGTATAACCTTTACAGAAATAAAAGTTTCATGACTTGTCCACATGCATAAAATGTCCTAACAATTTTTTCTCTATGAAGAAAATACGTCTCTCAAAAGTGACAAACATGCATCTCACGTCTTCACCATTAAAGTTTAACTAAAGGCAAAAAGCCACTAACCGCGGCAAGTGTCACAATGCCAGGGGATGTTGTTGCTAGAAGAACATCTTCCACCGTTATCCTCTGGCTCCTGTAAGTACTATTCAAAGCTACAGGGAGGAGAAACAATTGGCAACCGAGGAACGCTGTCTGCTGATGGCACAGAACATAACTAGTTGGAAGTCATTACATTTTAATTTCCTGCAAGTGTGATGCATATTATATATTTTAAATGAACTTTAACTATAGATCACAGGTCACCCTTTATGAACATCATTCTTATCATGAAATTACTTTAAATATTACTTAAGAAACTGAAGAAATATAACTTTAATTACAATTTTTTTTTTTTTTTTTGCAGTTCTTGGTTGGGGCCACTTCTGCCATATGGGGCCAGTGCCCTACTCCTTTGAGCCATAGGCGCCACCCACCTTAATTACAATTTAATTTGTATTGTTAGTTTTATTTAATTTAAGTCCCTTAGTTAGAATACTTTCCAGTCGCCCCTTCGCGTGTGAATCCTATTTCTTCCTGAGATCCTGATTAATACGTACTCTTTGATAATAAATCAGAAAGCTTCCTTCGAGCAAATGGTTATTTGTTCTAGCTGGTGTGGTCAGTCAGCAAATAAAGAACAAATGTAAATTCTGCCTGGATAGTGCAAAACGCAGTGGCTTAGAACAACAGCAGTGTGTCACATCTCTCAGAGACACTAACCAGAATCAGATGCAAGTGTGTTTGATTCTGTGGAATCGGTGATTTTTATTGCTAGATCTTCCCCAGATCTCTTTTGCACTCTCTGCAATTCACACTCAAAGGGGTGACTGAAGGGAGTTTAATAAATGGCAGGAGATAAAGCTGTTATTGTTCCCTGGTCTTCAGGGGCAAGTGGAGACTGTGGCTTTTGGGGAACTGGAAGAGAACTGTAGGCACAGAGTGTGACACTGTCAGAACAGTAGTCCTGATAAAGAAGTGGGTTTGAATGAACATCCTAGAAGCCCTTTCCTTCAGAGTTCACATCTCCATTTCCCTCCATTTGTTAAATTCCACAAGAAGCCAGACAGCAGTGCAGTCTTTGGGCACAGAGCAGGGCGGAGAAGGGTAGGATGGATATGGGGGTAACAGAAAACCACACAGCTGGAAGGGAATGGAGGGATTTTTCTAGATTAAATCCACGCCCTTTCTTCGAGTTCAGCAGATTGGGGGTAGTCTAGTACTTGCAGAGAATAATAGGTCATCTATGTCCTCTCTGAAAACTGAACGTGGAGTGCTAGCAGGAAGTGTAACTTTACTGGGTGTACACCAAAAATACACAAAAATAAAGGAATGTCTAGTCCGCAATGAGGGTTTCCCTTTCCTTAACTGGAGAGATGTGTAAGGATTGAGCAAAGGCTGTAATTATTTGATAGATTTGCTTCAAATCCTGAATCCTCTACTTTTTAGCTGTGCAATCTTCAGCAAAAAGTTTATTTTTGTTCTTTTATTTACCTGTAAAATGGAGAAAACACCTACTAAACAGAAACACTATAAATATTAAACCAAAAGTTGATTTTTAAAACATTAGCCTATGCCCAGAATTTATAAAGGCCTAAATAAATTTAAGCTATTTTTTAACTTAAGCATTATTAAAACAGCTAAACATGATTATTGCTACTTTCTTCTTATTTAATGATTAGAATTGTTCCTGAAAGTGAATGTCATTGAACTCTAGCATCTCACTATATCACCCTCGGTAGAGTGCTGTAGCATCATAGCTCACAGCAACCTCCAACTCTTGGGCTTAAGTGATTCTCTTGCCTCAGCCTCCCAAGTAGCTGGGACTACAGCTGCTCGCCACAATGCCTGGCTATTTTTTGTTATTGTTGTTGGTGTTGCCATTGTTGTTTAGCAGGCCCGGCCCTTGGCCAGTACCATAACTACTATACTACAAGCACCGAGCAGATAAAATCAATTTTAATCTATTATTATGTTTCCTTTTCAATAATAAGTCAGAACATCAGAGCACTGATCTTTCATCTGATAGAAAAGCTGATGACTTGAGTCCTGGGCCAATGTAGGTTAGATCCTTCACCTTTCACTCATGGAAAAGTAAAGTTGCTTGAGAGTTTTCATTAAAATTCTTATTGCTGAGTCCATAAGTTGGGGTAGTTAGAGCAAGAACATCTTAGTGACAAGATATTCCTAGAAGCTAGAGATGTATTCAAGTTACTACCAAGCTACTAAGGAATTGACCAAGCATGTATTACCTTGAGAATTTTAATATTTGAAATTTTAATAAAATTAATTCACATTTGTATGGACATTTTTACAATCACAAACTTTATATTTTGGTTTTTTTTTTTTTTTGTTTTTGTTTTTTTGGCTCTTTTGAAGATTTTAGGATAAAATACAGTTTTAAAAACCTTCTCCTATCACGGTCACATGTTTCGCTCTGTGATCAGTCCCCATGGGTGATACTCTGTGACAGATACATGGGACAAGATACAAACCATTAGATGAGCCTGGGATTAGAACAAAAGAAGTAATGGTCCAAAATGTTACATTTCAAAAAGTCATCGGAGTGTTAACTGATGATTTATAAATGCAGCCAAACTTCAAACCTCTTAGAAAATCTGGACAACATTTATCAAAAGCAATAAATAGTAATTTCTTCAGGGTACTTTTCAAATGGTATTCCATCACTAGTTTTATTTTTACCTATTTTTTAAAACTTCGATTTCTCATGAAAACTAGTTGTACAGCCTATGGTATTACTCTAGCAAAATGATTTCCATAAATAAAGCAAGGTGCAATGGAAAGGAACATATATAAAGATTAATGCATCAGACTTTTAGGCTTATGGTTACTAACTATAATTCTTGAGCTTGAAGTTATTGGAAAGAAAATCTCTCTTAGAGAAACAGGCAACAAATCCCAACCTATCTGGGCAGCTCAAGCAATTTACTTTCCCTTGACTTAAAGAATTGTGCTTTTACAGCCATTTTCCTTGAGTTTATTGATTTCATATGCAGTTTTGTACAATGACATAATACATCTGAGCGTCACACACACACACAGAGAAAGGATAAGGAACAACTGTTTCATTTGTCGACCAGAAGTAATCAATGGGGCCTGGTCTCACCGTAGATGTTCAAGGCAGCAGGGAAAAATTCTCTTCAATCAAAGCCCCCAGGGTCAAGAAAGGCAAGCATATTTCAGAGGAGGAGAAGAAAAAATAAAAAATAATCCTAGTGTTATAGCCCTATTAGAAAATAAAAGCATGTGTTTAGTTTTTCAGCATTTTTTTTCATCAAAAGTCACTTGAGAGGCATTGTGGATGGTTAGTCCTTTGAGCATGAATACCTGCTCTACCTACCCCGAAAAGTGTAGGTTCTTTAACCCCACAAAGGTTTTCAAAGTGAGTTCTTAAGAAATGTAGGTTCATTTTAATAGAATGCAATTAGGATGGCAAATTTGCTGACACATCAAAGTTTGATATTACTTTACCAATTTAAATACAGAGTTTTAGTATCAATATTATTTTGTGTCTCATTTACCTGTCAGTGTGCCCGTTCATTATTGTCAGAAAAAAATACACAATGGTATTCAGCAGAAATGATAGTCCTCAGAGGCGGATTTGTTAAAATTCTAAAGTTGGTGAAAACATTGCCTCCTTTTTTAACCTTTCTTTACCTGGGGTTTCCTCTCATGACTCCACCCACTCAGCTTGCCTTTCCTTAGTGAGTAGAGAGGGGGCACCCTGACCACTTTTCTTTACCCACAGGTACCTGAGCCACCGAGGCCTTCTGATTTAAGCAGAGTTAACAGGCAGACTGACTCGGGATTTGGGGGCCTTTTTTATCATGTAGAGTGCACTTCATCAGATCCCTGTGGCAGAACTTTGAAACAATAGACAGAGAGGAAGGAATTACAGTGGGATGTGTGTGCTTGAGCTAAAAAATAAAATAATAATAATGAAAAGGAAGAAGAAGAAAGGGAAGGAAGGAAGGGAGGGAGGGAGGGGAAAGAAAGAGAGAGAATGAAAACAGAAGACTTGGAACTGCACTGAGAAGTGTGAGATACCACGCGTGAGAGGTTATGGGGGAGAAAAGCCTCAGAGGAAAACTGTTAAGGGAGAGATGAATGGGGTAGACTCACAGAAAGCAGAAGCAAAGAGAAATCATATGACCCCAGAGAAGGGAGAGAACTTCAATCCTCAATGTTTCAATTTCCAGCTTCCATTCACTTGAAGTCTGGCTTTGATTATCTCCCAGCCTTTGAGATCTGTGAGCTTGCTGTGTTCAGAAGGGACCATTCCATTTTTTAAGCTAGTCCGATTGGATCTTTGTTCCTTGTTACCAAACTGTTCAATAAGTTATTCAACAAATTAATTTGGAAATAAAAATTCTTGGATTTGTACAGCACCATATAATTCAGCAAACACTTTTGCAAGCATTACCTTGTTTTATACTTACAACAAGGAATATGAGGTAAGCAAGACAGATATTGACATCTTCAGTTAAAATGAAGGGATGGAATCTTGGAAAGCTTGCAGGCTTCCAGGACTTACAGGAGTGAAAATGAGAGCGAGCCTAGATTTTGCTGTCAGTTATGCCACTGAATTACCTGGACAAAAACATGTACACACACACACACACACACACAGAGAGATCTGTCAAGATTTCTAGGCCATTTCATCTTCTATTTTTAAAATAAGAATGTCGTAATTTTAAACATGAAACACAAAATTGTTCTTTCTTCCTTCTCTGGGGAAACTCGGATTCCTCTGTAATCAAGTCTTCCAGTGTTCCATCCAACTGCTCGGTTTCCCCAGTTCCTCTCCTAGCTCGCCTGTGCTTGTGTTCTGTTGCTGCTGTGATGACAACAGTGACTGTACTGACAATTGTTGTGGAAGGTGCTGCTGAGCAGAGCAGACAAACCGCCCACAGTTCCACCCTCATCGCCGATGCCCTGTGCTAACACCAGTGTGCACAGGTAGTCTGTAGATATGCACGTCATCCTGGGGCTGCCCCAGCCTGAGTTTGAGGAAGTAAATATCTGCACATTGGATACCTACAGCCAGTGACAAAGCTCTGTAGGTCTCACTGCCAGTGCCATTTTCATTGTGGTTAGAGACACTTTCAAAATAAGGCTGCAAGTTCTTCTGATTTAAACTAAATTTGAGTGAAATAATCCTAACAACACATCCCAGGCTCCAGCAAAGGGCACGATTACACAGTGACATCTTTCACCTCTGAAAAAAGTCCTATGACATTCAGGAGCAATTTTATCAAATCATAAATTATTGTTATTTATTCATTCAACAAATACTTACCAAAGACCTATTATGTGTTACTCTTGATGCAGGGAAGCAGTGGACCAAACATACATTCCTTGAATGTATTGAGTTTAATTTCCAGATTAACTCATTCAGACAGCTTGCTACTCCTTTAGTTGGTACAGAAATGTTTGCATCTAACATTATAATTCTGTCACCTGGGAAAGGCAACGATGTAGAGAAACTTCTATGCAGATCTGGGAGATCCCGGGAACTGAGGAGCTTTCTCTTTTCTTCTTTTGAGCTCTAGAAGGAGAACATCTCATAAACATTTCTTCCACAAATCATGGAAGAAGTAAATTCAGTGGTCTAGCTTCTTGGGCAGAAGGAAGGCCTACATGTACTAAGTTTTCTGTGGAGTATCAGGGGTGTCCAACCTGTGGCCTGTGGGCCACATGCTGATTTTGTGAAGACTTTTGCTCATCAGTGGTGTAGGATACAACAAAAAGTATGCACAAACCTTTTTTTTTTTTTTTTTTTTTTGTTCGCTAATCAGCTTTCATTTAAGTATTTGTGTATTTAACGTGTAGCCCAAGACAACTTTTATTCTTTCAATGAATGGCAGAGACAAAAAATAAAAGTTTGGAAGGTTGGACACCCCTGGAGTCAACAAAACTCAGAAGGTACCTCATACGGTAGTAAGGGGTTAGTGTAGTTTGACTGGATGCCTCGACTAAGGACTTTGCCACAGAAGAGGCAAAAAGAAACTGAGGCAGAGGGTTACCTGGAAGACAACCTGAGTCAGACACACCTGGAGATGACAGGTAGATCTCAGGTGGCCCACAGCTCCAGAGGGATCCTAGCTCAGGCCCTGGTCAGCCTGCCATGCTGGCAGGGACTAGACGCAGTCTCTGAGATATATATACTAGATTTTTCTACCAACCAACCCTTGCAAAATGCCAAAAGGCAGAACAGCACAATTTTAGTTGTTAACAGTTTGATTTTTGTCACAGACCAGTCAAGCTTAAGTAGAAACTAGTGAGGATGCTGAGAACACACCTGGATTGGAAGACTTCCTGTCTCCTGCCTTCTTCCTTCCCCTCACTTAACAGGCCACACCCCTGCACATCCAGACACCAACACAGGAAGCACCAAAGATAGGGGAACAGGGGGAGGGTGGAAACATTCTTAAAACTGATATTCCTTCAAAAGAGAATGAGTTAACTAAAGACACTGTTTATATTATGGGATAAATAGGATTATATTGCACCAAGCTTAGTTTATTTGGCTTTCCTGTACTACTATAGTGTGTGTGGTAGGTAGAGATGAGAATGATCCGGTAACTTAATAGACAACTTAAGCCATATATTCTGTCCATGATTTAGCATAGTACAAACAAATTTGCAAATCTGTACATTTATCTTCAACTCATAAGAAAGAAAATACATTTGTGACATATGAAACACTGCTTTTTATCAAAGTTACATGTGGGCTATTATTTCAAGTACATTTTTCAAGTTCCATCATTGGTTCATTAAAATAAAATTGAAGTCTAAATCATATTAGCAGCTTAACCACATAGTAATTACAGCTTTCAACCAAAATTATGTCAATATATGACTGTACACTGTGATATTGTTACATGCTCCCTATGCTGTGTACTTCTTGTGATAGCAGGTTACAGGTATATCTGTGGGAGGATCTGAAGTATTATTTGAAACTGTCCTTTATGGTGTCCAGTGGCCCTTCATCTCAGCTGGGCCATTCTGTGTCTCAGGAAATGGATGCCCCAGCATCATCTGAGACCAAGGAGAACTTTTCTTAGTATCTTTATTTTCCAAATAAGAGCTGGACTAGGTGAGTTCCAAATGTTTAAGTCATAAAAATTGACTGGGAAGAAGAGTGGTATCAGGCTCTCTCTTCCTCCATGCATTTAGGAAATAAAAACTTAGAGGGATGAGGGAAGAAAGAGATTGAGCCAGACCTGTAAGGTAGGTTAGAGGTATGTGCTTCTAAGTGAAAGAGAGATGAGGAATGACCGCATGGACGTGGCTGAAGTCAGCAGGGACCTGCCCAGTCACCCAACTCACAACCACCCATTGCAATTTCCAGGGAGCCATAAAGGAGATGAGCCCAGTATCCCAGACTGTCCCTACAGCATCTAGACCCCCTCATCAGTGCTGAGAAGATACATTAGCATTTCTTTTTTATATAGGAAAGTGGGGCCCCAAACTGAGTCCTGCCTGAAGGCTTAAGTGGGTTCTTGGCTTCAAGCAGGAAATAATTCAAGCTGACCAAGTAAGGAAAAAGCAAGTTTATTGATGTAAAACAGAAAAAAAAAAAAAAAATAAAAGAGGTTACCCCCTAGACAGGGCAGTAGCTATCTCTCAGAGCAATAGACGGTAGTAACCACCAGGGTCTTACTTTGTACCTTTTAATTTAAATTTATGTTAAGTGGAGGGAGGATTATTCATAAGAATTCTGGGAAAGTGTTGGTTTTATTTTTTAAACCACACCAGGTAACTTCTGGGAATTGCCACAGCCTCTGTAAACTGTCTCAGCACTGACTCGTGGGGGTTCCTCGTTCCTCTTAGGATGTTAATACATTATAAGCAGCAGGTTGTAATGAGCAGTGGGGGTAACCTGGGTCATTGTTCTCTACCATCTTGGCTCCAGCTGGTTTCATCTGGCTTTTCCACTGGTTCTTGTTTTATCAGAGACCTTAGTGCAGGTCTTATAACTCTTTATCAGGCAGAGCATGCCATATCCTTATCCCATTTTCAACATTATTCAAAAAAGGACTTCCTTTTTTTTTTGGCAGTTTTTTGGCCAGGGCTGGGTTTGAACCCACCACCTCTGGTATATGGGGCTGGCGCCCTCTCCTTTGAGCCCCAGGCACCACCCAGGACTTCCTGTTCAGGGCAACCAGAATCCCCTTGTTTAGTCACACAGCATTGACATCTGCCAGAACCCCAAAACTCTGGTCAAGCCTGTGAGAACTACCCTTCAGGAACAAGCAGCCCTACCTGTGTATTCAGTAAGCCCAGGATCCTCTTAAACTCCCAAGACAGGAAATAATTCCCTGGACTCTTTAACATCTCCCCAACCCTCAAGTCATACCTCTTCAGAAAATGAAATTCCTTTGAAAATAGGACTTGACAATTTGGAAAAGTTATTTAGTGAACAACAAATATCAAGCCTCTGACATTATATAATAAAGAAGAGAGTGTTAAAGGGAATTTTCTCTTTAGAGAGGATTTGTTACCTGTTAATCTGTGAGTGCCTGTAGTATGTCCAACTAGATAGCAATAATGACATTGGGGAAATCAGAGCTTGTAACCCTCTTTTATAGCTACTTCTGAGTACCCTCTGAATTTTTAAAAACAGAATTTACATAGATAGTTGTCTCTCTTGTGCTGCTCTCTTTTGCTTTAGGGCTTCCCATATGCACTGTGGATGAAACTGGGGGTTTCTGAACTATATTTCTTAGTCCACCTCTGAATTCATTGGCATGTGGATTCTAGTCACAACTACAGCTTTCTGCTTCTTTTGCCTGGGGCCAATCTTTGGCCCTGGAACTAGATGTGGCAGGGAGTTAATGTCTTCAGGAGTACCTCTCACCCACTGAATAGCAAGAGTTGATAACTAGACAGCTGTTGTTTCCTCCCGTGAGGAAATAATTCTACAGAATCTCTTGGGTCCAAATCAGGATTGAGCTGTTTCCAGTATCAGTAACTCACTCATTAACCAAACTTTTCTTGGTTTCTTGCCCTTTTATTTCTTACTTCTTCACTTCTTCAGGGTGTCCCTTAAGATCACCCACTCAAGGCCAGGTGCTGTGGTTCACGCCTATAATACTAGCACTTGGGAGGCCAAGGTGGGTGGATTGCCTGAACTTTTGGGTTGGAGATAAGCCTGAGCCAGAGCCAGACCTTGTCTCTAAAAAATAGCTGGGTATTGTGGCGGTTGCCTGTAGTCCCAGCTACTTGAGAGGCTGAGCAAGAGAATTGCTTAAGTCCAGGAGTTTGAGGTTGCTGTGAATTATGATAGCACAGCGCTCTACCAAGGGTGACAAAGTGAGACTCTGTCTAAAAAAAAAAAAAAAAAAAAAAGTTCACCATTCAATATACTCACACTTATGTCCAAACCCTGGCGTTGGCATTCAGTTTTGAAGGTCCCTAAGAAATGTACCTTGTGGAGTCAATATATCTATGAATCACAATCCCAAATAGCTATAGCTTCAACTCTGAGCAATAAATGTTATGTGTTAAAATAAATTATCCCTAAAATAAAATATTGTTATACCTTCCTTTATTTTTATTGATTTATTTTGAGAAAAGAGCATTGTAGCTTTATAAGAAAATTATAGTCGATGTCAACAGTAAAAACTTGAAAACAAGAAACTTCAAAGACGAAGTGCAAACTATTTGCCTGAGTATACTACTCTTTAGTGTTTGTATTATCCATACTATTTCCTCTAAATATATTCATTTTAAATTCAGGTTTATTCTCCAAGCTTGGTCCCTTTCATTTTCTGAAAATAGCTATCATAATTGTCCTCTAAGTCTCTTTACAGCCCTCCTAAGGTATGAAGTTCTCTTCAGGGTGAAGCACAAAGGAATGTGAGTTTGATTTTGTTGAGTTAGAGAGATCTGTCCTTGGGAAATGTTTGTGATGTTTAATTATGTACTTGAGTCTCTTCATGAAGCACTCTCTCTGTTAAAGCAATATTGATCTACTTCTCTTTCTAGCTAGGCGTTCTATTTCTCAGATCACTATAGACATGATAAGCATTCCAAAAATGTAAGTCTAGTGGAAAAAATATGGTTCCAAAGAAAAAAAGAGCACCAGTTCCAGTTTTTGTATTTTTACATTTGTTTGTTGATAACTATAAAGAAGCAGAGGTGATTTCACATTGTACACTCTAGAGCACTTAAATGCTGCTAGATGAAATAAAATAAAAATCAAAGGAAAGCAGTAAGTACATTTTCAGATGAATTTACATAGCTCTACACCTGAGGCCAACTTGCCCTGGATACGATGGACAGGTGTCTGTTAACTCCTTCTTAAATTCACCTTCACTTGCGGAGCTGAGAAGGCTTTTGTCATTCCAACCACATCTAATGTCATTTAGAGACTATAACAGAATAAATGAAGAACAAATACTGAAATTGGAAGACAGCTGGCATAATTCAAGGTGAATCTCACACTTGGGGATAGTCTATCTTTATAAAAAGGTAATGTAAACAATAGTTATAATTTGTGTCAGGGCACATTCTTAAGAGCTTTCAATGGTCTGTTGGAATAAATGGGAATTCTGCTGAAAAAAAAATGATTAAGGGAAAAAAACCTGAGAGTAACTGGCTGCCTAAGACAGTTAGTAATGGAATATGACACTGTTTGCGTCTAGGTCACTGGTTCCAATACAGCCTAAATCAGAAGCAGCTGAAAGCTGTGATCATCTAATCTATGTTTGGTGCCCCATTTGAAATAGGATGATGGTCTTGGTTTAGGGAAGACAAGTCTGTCACAGCCATAAATACTGTATATAAAGTACCAGAAATAACATCTTCAGTTGTTTTGCAATTGCTAAACAAAGACCAGATATTGCTTACGACTAGATTCTGTACTTTCTTCCCTTAACTTTAACATTGTCATAAAGGGCTCCTCAAAAATTGAATAACAATATTTTTGCTCAGAGACTTTGGAGGTTAATTGGTGATTTTGGTTTGTTCCATGTGATATCTGCTAGTTTCATAGAGTTTCTATTTTTTTTTAAAAAAAGCATCCTATCATTTAACTTGATATTTACATTCATTAAAAGTCGTCTTCTTTTTCTTCTTCTTTAAAAGCACAGCCTGGGTTTCTGAATTATTTTAGAAATGTGACAAAAAATAACTCTCTACAAATGCCATCTAGATAGCCTCCATGCCCAGTTCAACATTCAATTTCGCTAGAGAAATGTCAAGCTAGAAAGGTATTGACTGATAGCCTCATAAATGGTAATACCACAGAAATCAGGTACTGCTGGAATACATACACACAACAGCAATGCAGTGTTTACCAAACCTTGGGGCAACAACAGGGAATTTATTTATTTATTTATTTATTTATTTGTTTGTTTGTTTTTTTTAAGTAAATACTTATTTACTCCAGCCAAAAGGGAAGAGAGAACAGACCTCCTTCCCATTGAGGTTTCATAAGCAAAGGGACAGACGTAAGGTGTCAGATGAAGATTTCAATTTCGTTAAACTTGAAAAAGAGTAAACAACAATGAAAATGATTATTTTTCAATTATGAATGAAAGTCTTTCAAATAGTCATCAAGCCTAAACATACTGTCTCTACCTACA
Source organism: Loris lydekkerianus (assembly GCA_963574355.1). Classification (NCBI taxonomy): domain Eukaryota; kingdom Metazoa; phylum Chordata; class Mammalia; order Primates; family Lorisidae; genus Loris; species Loris lydekkerianus. The sequence continues at coordinate 13,175 of CAUYPK010033629.1, forward strand.
GCATTCCAGATAAGATTTGCATTTTGAATGTTTTGGCAATTTGTGTCATTTTGAAATATTAAATAGAAATAATAATAGATTACGTGAAGCCCGTATTATTGAGATAATGTTGTTTGTGTCCAAATAGTTTGGAATCTTGACTCTAAGATCTACTTGGAGTATTTACTACTAGTATCCTCTTAAGCAAAAAAATAATTTATCTAGCCTCCATTGTCAGTTCTTAATTACTAATCCCCACTCAGTAAAACCATGCCTAACAGCATCAAATTTATTTATTTCTTCTAATTATGTACAGATTATGGACACGATTAATGTTTATTTGTTTCCATATATGGAATTATGTAATGTATTATGTATGTGTGTATTGCAAATTTTCTTTAGTATGTAAAGCTTGAATTTGAGATACTAATTAATCTCCTTTGACCATATGGATGGTACATAGACATTTACAGTGTAGCATGAATTGGATAAACAAATACTGCTTAAACAAAAACTAAACAAGCAAAACAATAAACCCACAAAGAAAAACAAGACTCAGATAGCAACAGAACCCCTGAAATGTCTAAATAGTAATAGAACTGTCGGTGTCGGTGTCGCCGCGCCGCCGACCAGCAGAGACGAGGACACCAACGAAGGCTTCACAAGACTTTATTGCAGGAGAGCTCGGAGCACAGCATTCTTTTCCTCCCGGGTGATTCTTCTTCTTCCCTTTGTCCTC